>CALSFV010000113.1:0-211993 GCA_943737045.1 Parapristionchus giblindavisi | reverse complement strand
AACGATTATTATAACACATGATCATATTATACTCTAACACTTAGATTTTCATTTCAGAAATAGTCACACCCTTAGCATATATGTAAAGAAAATGCGAGAGTGTGACCAAAGATAAGTCTTCCAAAACAGATCACACTTATCATTTAAATAATATATTTAAAGAAAGTGCGTCCTGTATCGAAGACCACGTGATCGGTTGAAACATACGGAACTATTTGTTTAAAGGGACACTCTTTTCACTTAGTAGAGAGATCTTTTCTTGATAAGATCGTTGTGAGTGAATTGTGATAGAGAAGATCAAACAGTGTAATAAATGAATGAATGAGAAAGAAGAAGAAGTATAGCTATGAACGAAATATGCCCCGGCTATTGGCACAAGTGTTGAGTCTAGTGGATCTTTGTGGAATAGAGAGAGGTAGAGGGAAGAAGAGAGGGAGAGGGAGAGTGAGGCGGAGAGGGAGAGGTAGAGAGAGGCGGAGAGGGAGAGGGAGAGGGGTAGCGAAATGGCTTGAGGTAGACGAAGTGTGATCATTGAACTAGGGATGCTGGAACAAGGATGAGAGTATAGATAGATAGAGTGATTAGAGAGATAAGAGATAAAGAAAGGATAGAGAATGAAGAGGGAGATGATCATATGGTATGAACAGAGAATGAATGAATGAAATTTATACAAAAAGAAAGAAAAGAGAATGACATTTTATTCATTTCTCTCTTTCACTGAATCTCTCCATCTTTAGTCTTTCTCTGTTTACTTATTCACTTCTCTTCCTCTTATTCTCAGTCATTATTCAATTCATCATTTGAACCCTATATTCTAATGATTCATCTTTAGTTATCGATAGCTCAGTAATCGATCAATCGATAATGGAACGAATCACAATAAATAATATAGAATATAGTGAGAAATGTTTATATTCATTGTATTTGTACAGTTGAAATTCACATTTTCTTCTCCCTTCTCTCTCACATATTGTCACCCTTTTATTTCACTTAAAGAGTATGACAAATGAAGAGGGTGTTAGAGAAAGAGATATGGAGAGGAAGAGATATAGAGAGGAAGAGATATAGAGAGGAAGAGATATAGAGAGGAAGAGGTAGAGGGAGAGAGGTAGAGAGAGGAAGAGGTAGAGGGAGAGAGGTAGAGAGAGGAAGAGGTAGAGGGAAAGTCGCTTCGTACCGGATATCGATTGGCTCTTTTACAAGTGATAAAAACATCCAATTTTAAGTGAAACGAGGAATTCATATTATAGAGTGAAAATTGTAATCAACATAGTGGAGAACTTTGAGACTAAATAGAACCTTTGATTTTTGGTTCAAAATACACTGACAGACGACTGATCTAGAGTTCAAATGAACGCATAAATATACATCATTTGGAAACCATTGTAAGAAAGAAATAGAGTGGTTGAGAGAGAAGTATGAGAGAGAGAAGGGAGTGAATGTGTATGAGAGCAGAGAGACAGAGGAAAAGGATGAAGAATGAAGGAAGTACAGAGGAAGTCAATGAATAGAAGAAGAGTATGAGAATAAAAGTACAAGAGAAGTATAGATAAAGAATAATAGATAGAATGGAGATATTAGTTAGTCATATTATGAATAGTCTATACTTCTTCCTTTATTTGTCATATGAGATCTCTCTGAATGAATCACCAATGATAATGAGAATGCAACACTGTTTCATCTATTATATCACCAAATGAAAATAAGAGATTGCCCTCCTTTTTTGCATATCTAATATACCAGGAGAAGTGAAAAAGGGAAATAGTATTTTCAGTCGAAATTCAACGGTAAAAAAGAGCAAATAATGATAGAGAATATCATTAGAAGAATTGACAAAACAATATGATTTGTGGAGAGGGAAAATTGATTCATTGATTCTTTCATCAATATTTGTATAAACAGACATTCTATGTACATACTCATAAAAACTCATAAAAACTTACTCAAAAATTAACTCATAAAAACAGATCAATATGAATAACACTTCAAATTTGCATAAAATATTGAAAAGTGATCTCAGCTTACCCTACAGAATCTCACTTAATATTGAATGTTGTAGAAAGATATCTTACTTAAAGAGAATGGATTAAGAGGCGGAAAATAATTGGAAAGAAAAATTAAAAATGCATGAATGATAAATCAAAAATGATATGAACAATCATTCTTCCGGTTATCAATGAGAATACATGAGACAAAATAGAGAATAATAGTCTATATAATGATTATCTTTGATCATTATCTTATCGCTCATATCAAACACTATCATCTTTTCTATTCAGTACTCGAATACTCATAACAAACATGTTTAGGCAATCCTTAGCCAAGGAAAAAATTTACGTACGGAAAAAATTTTTTTAAAGTTTTGTCCGTTTGTTTTTTTTTTGCATTCGGGCAATTCTGAATATTTAGTTCTCAAATTGAAAATAAGAAAAAAATCGTTAGCTAATGCAGGCAAGCAATTATAAGTGGGCAACATGTTTTTTTTTCTTTCAAGGCAGAAACTGTATTGGCAATCAGAAAAGTAAATGGTACTTTAATCGAAATGGTGGGTTTTGACAAAATACCTCTTCTTAAATTTCTTTTTTACATAGATTTTATTTTGTATGATACACCTTCAATATAACATCAGAATCAATGGCTTATTCTTGCTTCAATTTATTTCAAATGCTTTATTGAATAGATGTATGACTGGACAAAAGAAGAATATATGAGAGGAATCGCGAGAAAATCGACCGTTTCGGAGGGTCCGCGGCGGTAGAAATTTCGACCCCCTGAAAAATTCAGATTAAGAACTTTGAACGATGCTCTATCGAACTGCGTTGGCCGAATTTGCATATCTGCTCTCATTTTCGAGTTACGGTAGGTCAAAGTTGGCAGGTACAGTATTTTTGGCTCGAGTGTGCGTCAGAAAAATGATCAGAACTCCGTTCAAAATAATGATAGAAACTTTTTTTTAAAAAGGATCGAAAGAGGAGAATTTGGGCAACATTTCACAGTTGATGATGTCATTTGTCGACCATGCACCGGTGCGGGGCGGTCGGTTTTATGAAAAAGTGACGTAACTTTCCTAATCGGAAAAAGTGCACTTTTCTTCTATGCGCGTTTTGTTGCACCCATATGTGTCTAAAAATGACCCAAGTTTCAGAGGATTTGAGAAATGGAAAAAAATTAAGCGTTGATTTTAGTGACGCGACCTCGGACATGTCAATGGAAAGAACGGCTTATTCCTTTATCAAGAAGCAGCAGAGGTGCTTAAATGACTCAAAAACATCCGAAAAAACATTACGAGCTCAAAATAGCCATATATGAAAGTTATTTGAAACACAAAATCACCGAGTTCCGAAAAATTTGAAAAAAAAACCATATTTTGCTTTTCCACGTGGAAAAAACGTTTCAGTAATGTTAATTAATCTTTATAATATTTCTTAGAATGTTTTTGAACATTTATGTTTTTGGAAGTGAAGGCCTACCTGCTCTTAGAGCCGAGATATCCGCCATCGAGATTACACGCGCGCGCCCCAACTCCGCGCGACTGCTCATCATCCGCTCTCTCACTCCCACACGCTCTTTCGTGAACAGACAGGGAGAGAAAAAAAGGGAGAAGGGAGACTAAAATCTGGCAACTACACGAAATGGAGATGTTAGAAAACTCTGAGCGAACAGTGTTGCATTTGAACAACAAAGAACGAGTGTGAGCAACCCCCCCCCCCCCCCAAAAAAACCATCCTCGCTCTCTCTCTCTCTCTTCAAGGAATGATGAAGTACAATGTCAAAACTAATGTTAGATAAGATACATTTATTAGAGAAATCAGTCATAATTGAAAACAATTAACATTGAAATAGCATATTACAAAGAGAAATGGATGACATCGAATGAGACAGAGACAAATTATATGTGTGATGGATTAACAATTATTTATAGTAGATTACTAGCAGTGCTAGGTGTTGTGGATCGACCGCTCTAGTGCGACTAGAGCGATAGGAATGATGACGGGACAACGATGTCACATTTGCCTATGGAGATTCCTTTGTGACTGCAGCACAAAGACGACTATATAAGACCCTCCCAATCTCTGATAAACCAGTCTATACTGACTCGTCCTGTTGTCTACAGACATTATATTGATACGCGGAATGACGGCACCAACTGGCGACCAGGTTCTGAACGCGAATACCAAAACCTCTCAGGGCGTAAGATTGCCAGAGGTGGAGGTAGATCTATGATGTCTTAGATACCAGGGAATAGTTTCCAAGTGAGAAGGAAGCTATTCGGGAACTCTCTAAAGTTGCGTAAGGTGACTGGTATCTCCGAGGAACGGTTATATTTTTTTAGCCGAAGTGGGAGAAGTGGACCAGTTATACGGCTTTAGAGAGTAAGTTAGTCGACAAAGATCTGGATGGTGTTCCGTACGAGGAACTCACAAAGGCTATGGAGGAGCTGTTTGAGCCAGACTCTGATATTTTCCGAAAGGGTACGATTGATGCGCACTAGAAGGATGGTCAGTCGATATCAGAGTATGTGGTGGAGCTACAGCAGAAAGCCAGGCTTTGTGAGTTCATAGACGTATCGGATGTATTCGATATGGTCCTAGCTATTACTTTGGTGTGTGGTCTAGTCAAGTCTGACAATATTGACAATATACAATACAATATCACACTCGTTCTTTGTTGTTCAAATGCAACACTGTTCGCTCAGAGTTTTCTAACATCTCCATTTCGTGTAGTTGCCAGATTTTAGTCTCCCTTCTCCCTTTTTTTCTCTCCCTGTCTGTTCACGAAAGAGCGTGTGGGAGTGAGAGAGCGGATGATGAGCAGTCGCGCGGAGTTGGGGCGCGCGCGTGTAATCTCGATGGCGGATATCTCGGCTCTAAGAGCAGGTAGGCCTTCACTTCCAAAAACATAAATGTTCAAAAACATTCTAAGAAATATTATAAAGATTAATTAACATTACTGAAACGTTTTTTCCACGTGGAAAAGCAAAATATGGTTTTTTTTTCAAATTTTTCGGAACTCGGTGATTTTGTGTTTCAAATAACTTTCATATATGGCTATTTTGAGCTCGTAATGTTTTTTCGGATGTTTTTGAGTCATTTAAGCACCTCTGCTGCTTCTTGATAAAGGAATAAGCCGTTCTTTCCATTGACATGTCCGAGGTCGCGTCATTAAAATCAACGCTTAATTTTTTTCCATTTCTCAAATCCTCTGAAACTTGGGTCATTTTTAGACACATATGGGTGCAACAAAACGCGCATAGAAGAAAAGTGCACTTTTTCCGATTAGGAAAGTTACGTCACTTTTTCATAAAACCGACCGCCCCGCACCGGTGCATGGTCGACAAATGACATCATCAACTGTGAAATGTTGCCCAAATTCTCCTCTTTCGATCCTTTTTTAAAAAAAGTTTCTATCATTATTTTGAACGGAGTTCTGATCATTTTTCTGACGCACACTCGAGCCAAAAATACTGTACCTGCCAACTTTGACCTACCGTAACTCGAAAATGAGAGCAGATATGCAAATTCGGCCAACGCAGTTCGATAGAGCATCGTTCAAAGTTCTTAATCTGAATTTTTCAGGGGTCGAAATTTCTACCGCCGGGGGGTGGTCGAACCTCTGGCGATTCCTCTCATATATGTATACTTTCCCTTCCATACGATCATCATATATTACATTCAGTTAGAGCTTTTTTACGATAAGCACACATGGAAAATAAATGATGGAGAATAGAGGAGATGCAAGTTTGAATGACCTCATCTTATTCGAGCTCGCGAATTCATATTTAGATTGTCGTGGTTCCGGGTGATTTTTTTTAAAATCCAGGAAACTGGCCGATTTCAGTTTTCTTCTTTTTTTTAAACAAGCCTTCGTGGAATCAGAGAAAAGGGAGATAGACAAAGAAGGAAGGAGAACAGATGCTAGAATTCTTCTTTGTTGTCCCACAATTGAGATCTTTCCTTTCTTACGCGTTTTCTATGGAATAATTTCAGTAATCATACCAATTACAATTGGAATGAAGTGACGATTATGGATGTCTTTTCTTCTTTTCTTCTTTCTTCAATTTCATACGTTATTTAGAATCATTTTGTATGCGATTGAAAAAAAGTATTTCACAACAACCATCTATTGATCCATCTTTCATTGAATACAGTATGATTAACTGTAAATATTGATCACCTGATATTCTCACAAAATCATTATCATCAGCATAATCAGAATCACAATATTATTATTGATCAACAAATTCTAGGACAACTAACCATAATTATCCATAACCTTCATTTTATCGATTCATTCACTCCACTCAAAAGGATCACATTTTGGCGCCTTTTCCCCTCTATTCTTCTCTGTCCTCTATGGGTAGAGTATCTTATTTGTCTTTCTTCTTCTATTTCCTCCATTTGGCATCCCTCTCATGACTCATTTATGCATTCTTTCTATTCTATTCCTTTTTAAACCTTGTAATGACACATTGCAAACAATACGCCCTTCCCCCCTCCCTTTTCATCCGTCGATTCATTCACTTCTAACTTCATCCTTTCCGTTGTGAAGAACTATCGATTCATCATTTCAAATACCCTTATCACAATAATCTCTCATCAACATCAATACATGATATTTAAGAAGAATCTTCATACTTTTTCTATGGCTCTCTCATTTTCCCCTTTTCTCTAGTAATATGTAATAATGTATGCGTTTCCTCTAGATAACACCTATCTATCAATCATTCACTTTTATTTCAAACCTCTTCTCACTTTGTCCATCAATTTGATTCTGAAACTTGATTAATTTC
Organism: Parapristionchus giblindavisi; assembly: GCA_943737045.1. Classification (NCBI taxonomy): domain Eukaryota; kingdom Metazoa; phylum Nematoda; class Chromadorea; order Rhabditida; family Diplogasteridae; genus Parapristionchus; species Parapristionchus giblindavisi. The sequence goes on along the minus strand of CALSFV010000113.1, from coordinate 205,203 downwards.
AGTTAGAATGCCCAATTGTCCCACTTGTAACAAGCCAGTCTACTTCGGTAAATATGATATTCCCTTGTCTTTATTCCCTTATCAACTTAGATCATTAACAAACCGTCTCTGACGCATTCTCATTAGTCATTATTTTGGATGATGGCTGAAGATGTTTGCAAAAATATGAGGAAATTGTTGATATTGATATTGAGATTATTAGTAAAAAAAACGTTGTCTTGTTCACAAACAACTTGTACATATACCGATAGCAACTATTTAAATGCATCCTCTACTGATTATGAGAAATAGTGCTAATCTATGATAATTTCTCTGGATAAAAAGAATTCAGAAATAAAATCATTGACTATCATAATTGGTTGTAAAACGTATTATATTTTTATAATCTATTTTAGCTGAACGAGTTCAGTCTCTTGGTAAGGATTGGCATCGTGGATGTCTCAAGTGTTACAATAAGTCATGTGGAAAGACTCTTGCTCCAGGGAGTCACTCAGAGGTTCGATACAAATAACAGTGTACTTGAGTTTTGATTGGGAACGTTTTTATGATGTTTCCTTTTGACTTCTTCTTGATTTCCGACCACTGGTTATGGGATGTATCGAAGTTAAAGGGCGAGAAGTATTAGACGAAGGAAAATTCCCTAAATAAAAAAATTTTAAATAGAGAATATTGTTCTTATTTTAAGCGAATATTTGTGCGTATCCACTGAATAATTCTGTAAACAAAGTTGATTCTATCACTTGTTATCAGTTAGAATATCTGTAGTTCTTGTGAACGCTGATGAACCAATTTAGAAGCTTTGAGTCGTCTGACGTGCAGTCGATGATTAGTATGATTGAGAATAAATAATATAAATATTCAACACATACTGTAGTAAAGAATCACCTCATCAATGACAATTTTATTGGAATTATAATAATGTGATCATTTGAAATTGCAATTACATTTATCTTATCAGAACACAGTTCCGAAGGGTTATTCCAGAAAAAATATAGTCTCCATTAACGAAAACAGTTGAATTTGAAGTTGGTGATAAGTGGAAGCGTTCCGCAATCGTTCATTAGGCATTATTGACAAGTAGATCATTAGAAAAGTCCAAGTCATTCAATCATTTGTTTTCACCTTCGATTCATTAATACTTGTAATATTTCAAAATAAGTGGAATATAGCTTTAATATTATGTTAACGCACTCAATACCATAACAAGACTATTATCATTGCAGCATGAAGGTAAACCTTATTGTACTCGTTGCTATGGAGCACTATTCGGTCCTAAAGGATATGGTCATGGAGGTGAGGATTACTTTCAATTTCAATTTATTTATTTATTTATTTATTTATTTATTTATCCATCAGTTAAAACCAAGAATAATGAATGAATGAAGCAATAATGAACAGTATAATATAATATTATCCGTATAAAATTTTCTTTTGCTTCACTGAATAACTTCACTGAACAAAAACATTAAAAATTTAAAAAAATAATAATTTTGATAAAATAAATATTCTAAATGACGCTAATAATTATCTTGGAACAGATTTCGATGTAAATTTAGAAATATACGTGCAAAAGAAAATGTTGAAAATAGCAAGATAACGGGTGTACAAATGTTACAATCGGAACCGAATATTTCGTCTTCATTCTCCAGCCTTCCAATCGATTATCACTCCACTAACTCACACCTAACCCGTCTGACCTTCGACGCACTCATACCATATTTATAAGATAGTGTTCATGTTTCTGAGCAATTTGTAAACAAATTTTGGACGCTCTCGTACAAAGAAAACAAGCGCAACTTTCGTCGCAACTTTCGTCCGAAAGTTGCGAGAGATCACTAGAGAGCACGCATTTCGAGAAATCTAGAGACACTTTTCGACGAAAGTTGCGAAGAATGTTAGATCTTTCTTCGCAACTTTTTTGACAGATTGAGGTCACAATTGGAGTGTGTTGGGTCCCAAGTGTGGTCCATGAAACTACTGTAAAAGGTTACAGTAGTTAACCATTATGGAAACTAAATAGAGAAGATACTCATACAATAGGACCTACTCTCGCGCTTATTCTTCTTTCTTTCAATTATTGATCTTTTAGCATCGAGATAAACAATATACAGTTCGATTTGAAGAACTAAATCAGTCGAATAAGAACAAATAGGTCTCAATATCAATAAAATGTAAAATTGTTCTTTAATTTTTATGGTTGTTTTATATTGAAATATCAGTGATACTTTGAATGATTCAGGAACCGAATCTCACACTTTCCTCGCGGGATCGACTGGACAGTAAATATATCAATACTTCCTTCCTATTCGACTATTAATATCTCATGTTTATTTCACATTTACTACCAATTTGTCTATTCTATTGAATAAATTAACACTAATATATTTGCGATCGTGATATTTTCGCCTTGAGGTGAAAACGTTGAGTACTGTATGTCTTATTACGATGTCATTCAATACTATAGTTGAATATGGGGGAGTATGGTTAGAGTGTAAGTAATTTGAGAGAGCCCAGACATGATAGGATCCAACTATAAGGATTGTATAGTTGAAGCTTGTTATGGAAGAAAAGTCATGATGCAATCAGTCTCCTCAAGGTAACTCCGCCTATTTCTCTTATCATTTGAGTGATTATTATCCTCCTTCATCCTCCTTTCTATTATTATATTATACATTCGTATCTTCTGTTCCTATGTATTGATTGAACACTCGATAAGTCCTATGAAAAATTTGACTTTCCAATCGACTCAACCGTTAGAATATTTATGAGTTACCACTTACAAAGCGCAACATTTCACATAAAGACGCTATTGAATTGGTTCGGAATTGGGCTCAGAGAAATGAGAGACACATATGTATTAGATTGGAATCTATTGCGTGAATTTACACCTTTTGATACAACCAGAAATAGATTTTGCACATGTATGTTATGTTTACTCTTCCGTTCACGCATCTTGTCTGCAAGAAAGTGGTCCCTGAGGCTTTTGAAAATTATTTATCTCTACCATAATTGTTTGGGTAGGATTATGTATGATCATCAGTGGAATAATAGTTTACTCAAAAAAAGATATCGGAGCCAGTAAATAAGCTAAAGTCTTTATCCAAAAGCATTAATAACTTTTTGGATCGTTATATTCTATCTGGGCGTGGTCCAGTATTTATCATTCATCCATATTACCGTCTAAGTCAATATAGTTTAGAGGGTTTAGGCGACCTAGTTTTCAACTTGTTTTACAATCAAAACAATGTATAACACTATTTTATATATTTTAAGTGAGAAATCTGGACTCGTTCTTAATATTAATACAAATTGTTCATTGTATATTCCTTGGAAGATTACGGTAGGATAAGGGTATACTTAGACTTGAAAGAGATCGACTTTAGTAGTCCATATCGTAGAAGGGGCTTATGTACTTTATATTCATGAGTTATATCATAACTCCGCCCACTTATAAGTTCTCTCTTATATTCATTCAATAGAGATATTCAGTCCGATCCTCACTCTTTCCTTTTCTTATTCCATGAATAAGTCCCTCGATTCCCTCACACTTTCTCCTCATAATCAAATGGAAAATGGCAATCCATTTTCATTAGTATACTGTAATCGCTAGTAGTCGAAACAATTCAATTATGGCGGAGTCAGTGATTTCTATCAAACTTATTTATCATTTCTACCTTTCACTCATATCACTTACACATTGGTGAGGCTGTCACTCGATCGATTTTCACTTTGTCACTTACCGTACCCAATCCTCATTATATCGCCTACTGTGTTTCCTTACGGTTTCTTATCGTATACTAACTACCGTCCCCTTCACAGAATGGCTCGTCTTACGGTAATCTTCTTTGTTATTGTATTGATCGCTGTGGCAACAGCTCAGATGACATTCACTGACAATTGGCAGAAACGAGGAGAAGTGAAGAAGAGGTATATAGTAGTATCTGCTCTTTGGTCTATGGTCTTTGATCTTATGTGTCCTGGGAGAGTCCCTTCCAACCCTCGCATACCATCCGACCAAGTCCCCTATGCAAATCTATATCAGTCAGACATATTTTTGATATTTTTGAAACTTCATCTCTCGTTACCATCATTTGTCTCGTTTCGTGCATACGCACGATGATAAAATATATATATATATATATATATATCTGATTTACACCATATAAAGTGTTGACAAAATAACTGTTTTCCAAATACCACGTAATAGATAATCTGATCTGTGATTTGAGTGAATGATCTATTAGTATATGGGTACATTTGTTCTCATGGTAGCGATCTATTAAAAGCCTCATTAGTGATGTGATACTATAGCTTTTTCGTATATTAGCAAGCAAACACTTCACTTCCATAATTGGAAAATGTGACAGCAAAATCATAAGAGCATGATAAGCATCAAAATAAAAAAAATAAAAAAATAATGATAATTTGCAGTCTCCCGATGTTCGTTTCATCAGCACATATTACTGGGAACCAGGCTATGGTAAGAAATCTATTCTGCTACCGTAATCTTCTCATCTACCGTATACTTCAGGTGTGCTCGTCTCAGTCGGTCACATCGATGACTCGAGAGCTAGCATTCCTCGCTGACACTGCAGCTCGCGTATCCGCCCAATTACTGTCGTGTTCTGAACGAGCTTGACCCAGTTAACTACCGTATACCATTGATCGATCTACCGTACTCCTCTCCAATCTTCCTCTAGCATTCAACGACTTGGCCCCCATCATCTCTAACTACTAGAACTCGATCTCATTTCATATTAATCATTGTGTTTTACTAAGACTGAGACAGACAGTACCAACATTACGTGCAGTATTCATTATATTCCTCTATATATTTGATAAAAATTCCAATCTGTTAACGTTCTTTTCTAAAATAGCGTACTGAGAATCTACTAGTTGACATGGACAAACCCGGGCGCCTTGCGAAGCGAGATAATCTGCAGATCTGAATATTAGAACTACTCGATCTAGAGTTAAAGGCACACTACTAGCTAATTTCAAATTATCTGCTCTGACAATGTTCCCTCTCTTTAAAGGGAGTGTAACCTCTCCCAATTGTCTCTTCATTGCGCACACTATTTCTCTGTTCTCTAACAACGAGAAAGTATTACGCGTCGAAGAGACCATTGAGAGAGGTCACGCTCCCTTAATTTCTTTGTTTATTAGTGAGTGTTGCCAGTTCGGAGAGTAAAATTATTTCGGGTGCGTATTTAAAATTAAAACCATTTGAGAGAATTTTGTGCTGAGCGATCGATAAAGATTTAAAAGTAGACAGAATACTTTGATCATACATATCTATTATACAAATGAATCATGATAGAGTGCCTTTTTTCCAACAGTAGTTGATATCAGTAATAGATGTGACTACCATTATGTGGGCAGATAATGTGATTACGATCATGACGTTGGTGTCGATACAAACAGAAGGAATGACGCCTAATTTATGTGATAGTAATTGGAAAGTGAGAATGAATGTTAGTGCTTATGTGAACAATCTTTATCTTTTCTTAGTAAATATCTTCCAATAATGAGTTATTGATTTCTGTTTCTCTATACGAATTAATGAGATAAGGTAGGAAGATGAGGCAGAAGTCAAACTTTAAGTGAAAAGTCATCTGGTAAATAATCTTATTATTTGACTTTTTTGCAATATAATATTAGCTTAAAAATTGATCGTCATCGCATCTGTAAAGTATTAATCAAATTTACATATTTCTTCTTTAACAGAGAAAAACTTGTTTCCGCATCACCCATATTTTATCTAATTGACAGAGAATTTAAGATGCTTCAGTGAATTTGGGACACTATAAATTGCACGTTGTTTCTTATGACTTCGTCGACAACGATTGTAATGAAATAATTTATTTAAATTTGATCAGTACTATATGATTCAACTTGATTTTTGTTGTGATCGGGATATGAATACCTAGATAACTTATTATAGACAGAAAACGAGAGAAAAATTTTTTCTCTCTTTACTTTGTTGTCTAAAATTTATTAGATAAGAAGAAACAACGAAGAACAATGTAAATACATAATCATTGTTGTCTGTTTCTTTCAATTTGGGCCACTTCAGTCAAATTTGACCTCCATTTTATAGAATCAGCGGCAGCTTTCCATTTCTGGCATTCTTCTTTCCATTTCTAAATGATAATAAATAATAAATAATAATGATAAATAAGCAAATTGAATATGAAATTTAGCAATACAAACCTCATTATGAATCATATCGAGTTCTTCTGTTACATTATTCATTAATTGTATAACATCATTCATCGAACATCGATTGGTCGCATTTCCAACCCAACAACGATTGAATAGAATCGAAAGCGACTCTATTTCACTGTTTGATGGAATTGGAAGATGAACATTACTGAAACATAAAACTAAACTTTATTTCAAAGGATCAATGTTCTATCGAGTATATCCAAATAATCGAATACCACGAGATCATTTGAAACTCTCCATAATAACCTCATCATATGAAAAGTATTTGAGAGAGAATATAGAGAGTTTATAATTAGAGAGATCATTTAAATATCTTTCACTGACCCACTTCCAATAGCATATCGTAAGGCTATCTCTGGTATTCCTTCATATGGATATCGTTGTGAGAGCATTTCCCATACACAGATCCCATATGACCAGACATCAATCTAGAAATCATTCCTAAGCATCATTTCAAGATCAAAAAAAAATACCTTATTATCTGCAATTTCTGAACGAATCAGTTCTGGAGCCATATAAGGAGTTGTACCGGCCAATGTGAGTTTAGTTCTACGTTTGAGAAATTTCATGAAAAAGATTGTTGATGAAGAATACCTATGATCAATCTTCTTCGAGATTCCAAAATCACAAATCTTCAATATTCCACTTGCCGATATGAGCATACTCAATTTGCTAAGATCATTTTAAGAAACATTTTAAACTGACTTCTCTGGCTTCAAATCTCTGTGAATAATTCCATTGGAGTGAAGATATGCAATACCATTCGCCATTCCAAAGGACAAAGTAATAAATCTTGTCTTTTCTGAAATCGTTCTTCATTGGTTTTTGAAGGAGTGTCCCAGATAATTTGAAAATGAGAGTGGATAAACTATCAAATTATGTAGAACGGATATTTGGAACTTACTAAATGGAATTGCATTACTAATGAGATCTCGAAGAGAGTCTTCACAATACTCCAACACAGCAACGTCTCGTCCTTCTAATTTGGCGAAACACCTACAATAGACATTTTAGAGATATTTTCTATATTTCATAGCTTACATAAACTGAAGTATATTTGGATGATTGAACTTGCTTATTAAAAGAGATTCTTTCCAGTCATCATAAAGATGATAGTCTTTAACGGCGAATGTACATTTATAGACACGACCCTTTAATGGAATTGGCACATCCAAATTATGCATTTTGTATCTTCTTTTCCATGGACTATGAGAAAGAGTAGTTTGAATCAGTAGAGTTTCAATTAAAATTCGGGATATGTTGTTAACAAAAAAATATTTTCCATATATCCATACTATTATTGATATGTTGTTTACATATACTAACCTGTCCACCCATTCCAATATTTGTAAGTGAATCAGATGAAAGAACAACGTTCATTGATTCGAATTTCATTATAGTTTCTTCTTTCTCTTTAATCGATCTCTCCATTTTCATACTCATTTCATAATTCATTTCTTCCGATTCTTTAACTTTTAGCGTAGCTTCATCAAGTAACCTTTCATTTTTTTCCTTTATCAGTTTATATTCTATATTAGATTTCTGAACTTCTTCTAGTTTCTTGATCAGGCAATCTTTCTGAAACGAATGAAGAATATTAGATATGATTATATTGATCGATACCTGGAGGAAACGGTAGGCTAAAGTTGCTTTGAATAGATGTATTGAATGATCAGAATTAGTAGCTTGAATAGTAATCCTCCCATCTTCTGTAACTCCAACAATTGAACAATAATGAGGAAGACTGTAATACGGTTTCAATATTGTAAAACAATATTGTAAATACTAAGTCGCACTTTGTCTTTATCACTTGGACGTCTAAGTTGATTGAATTGAGAATAGAAAGATCATTATGATCTGTTGTATAGATAATATAATCACCATGGACATAAGTGTTACTTGATCTGATCTCAAATTGATACAATTACTTTCTCCATACCCTACCGTGATAAATGTGTAAATAGTAGTATCAAACTTTGAAAAGTTATAAATACCGGTAGAACATCTTTTCGTTGTGGAACATTCGAATGTTCTGTATATCGACGAAGATATGAAGTGATTCCATTGTTTATGTCGAATATGAACATCATTCCACTACAATTCATTTGTCGATTAACTATAATTCAAAGTCGTTTGGTACTTGGCAACTATTATTGTGTATTGTGTATTCTTTATCTCTTCAAGTGTAACATTGAATATGAATCCTTCGGTTAATTTGTAGTCTTGATTCACTGGAATTGCATGGACAGAGTTTTCACGTTTTATGAAATAATAGAGACTGTTATGGATAAAATGAAATTCAGTGGAATCGTCAATCTGTAATACTTTCATATTAATGTTGTAACATAATCATTAGTGGAAACTGACATTGAATAGCTCTGAAATAGATATGGATTCCAAATCTAATCGAAGAGAGTAAAATTTTCTTTGATGTTTCTTAAACAATTATTATGATAATATTCTTTTGAATATAAAAGACGAGATTACTTTATCAAGATAGTACAGCGTTTTGTCAATCACACCGAATGGAACTCCAAAATCTTCAATGGGTCCTCTGCTTGTTCCATTTCTTTAATTCATTAATTGTTTGCTAGGATATACGATATTTTTATTTCATAAAAATGATTTAATCTTAATACGGGTACAGGATGCGAAACAGCTATAAAATTTTTGTTGTTCATCAAATATTAGTTAGTAGTTTATGTATTCAATTCGATTTCGATTTTTTTTATACTTTCTTATAACAAGTGAATGATCTGGGTTCACATCTCCTCTACAAGTGGTTATACTAACAATAAGTCGAACGCACTGATTTCAAATCCGTCTTCAAAACCTGCCAGTTCGGTATTCCAAAGAAGATACAGGATGTCAAAGATATAGGTCGTCTTTTTTTCTCACGTTATTTTACCGTTAACGGGCACGTGTTTCCAGACGCGTTATAAGCAGCACTCTATTTAACGAGTGCTCAAAAAAGCAGTCGAGTTGGGAAAGACGATTTGTTGGGATACTATGTAGGTACACATTAAATGAATTATTTACTAATGTGCATTTCCCGGTTATTATGTACACTCTCTTTTGATTGAACTAACGTGATGTTTCGCGCAAACGCATATAGGTAAAGTAAAACAATATTATAAAATGGTTTACCCTTTATACGAGATGTACTTTTGGAAGTAGCCAGACACCGCCAAGAATGAATCTGTTGAAAAATAATATCAATAATGTTCATTTTGTAAGATAGATATATCGCAAAGGCATATGGTCACAAGGTGCGAAACAGCATAAATATGTAATAAAAATAGCATGCCTCTTGTACATCTAATATTTGCTAGTAGTTTATACAATTCGATTGTTTGTTGATTGCAATTCCGCAATAAGACAACGTTTTCTTTCTTTATCTATTTTAATAGAAAAGAAGAACTTACCCTGATCAAGTTGAAAACATTGTCCATCAAAACTTTCTCCATCAGAACATAAGCTAAATCCATTGGGCTCATCGATCTCGAATTCCATTTGTCAACACTACAATGATTTTGTTATAACATAATAAATAAAAAAGGCAACTTTGAATCTATAAGCTGTATAGTGCAGTGAGATGATATAATCAATGAAACTGATATGATGGTGAAGAAAAGGAGAGAAGAAGAAAGAAATATATATGAGCATCATAATAGAAAGGTGTGTAGAGTTGAAACGATCAAAACTCTCTTCCTTTCACACGATATTTTTGTATGAACTAGAGAACATTGCATGATGATTAGATTGTTGATATGATATGAAGAAATAACATTGATCCAAAATAGGAAGGTTTGTATTAGAAGAGAGAGATTCATTATCTTCCTTGGTATAAGAAAGATCAGTCCACCTCTACGATAGTTTAGAAGGTGATTGTTTCTGATTAGATTGTAATGATGGCACATCATGGGGTCTTATTATCCTATAACAGCTGTTAACCTTCTTCATATGTTTACTAACAAACTTCTTCTTTATCTCCTTGCTTGGCTCAATACGCCAATCAATTTTGCGTGTTTTTTCTCTTGTTTGAATGTAGTGTAATTATAGCAAAAAGATTTTATTTATTTATTTTAAAAAATAAATAAAAATTATTCAAGATCAGTGCAATTTACATGATCTGGTCTGTGCAATTTGTGAACTTTCGATCGAAGGTTCACAGAAAAGAAAGAGGAGAGAATTTGTTGGATGCGAACAAATTTTACAGAATAAAAAAAATATGTGATACTAGAGAATTGATATGCTTATAAATGTACACATAATTGTTAGCTCTCATCTTTACTCTTTTTTTGTTTATTTCATAGATCTGTGAACTGATATTCTATTGTAGATTATAAATTTATTCTTTATTTACAACAAAACAATCATAAAATTAAATTATGTTACATAAAAATATTCAAGCAAAATATAAAATATGACAGCAAGTATACTTTGGTATACTACAGTATGCCATTCAGCATATTGCCGATGAACGCTCTCGGAATCTTTGTTTTATTTTTCCAAACTTTTTGTCAATTTCTTTTAAATTTCATTGATTTCTATATTAGTCAGGTACCCCATATGGCTCAACCACCTCGCAATCAACCCAGTCATTCTTCACAACCATTGGAACGTAATCCAAGTGCTCCTCATGTATCATCTTCAACATCTTCATATCCACGTCCTACTGCTAACAATGTCACTTCTTCACATCCTAACATGCCCCATCTGGTATGGCTATTAACAAAAGGTGTTATCACTCTCCAGTTCATTTAGTTGAATGAAAAGGCAAAGCTATCGATTATCACCCTCTTTATTATCCACTCATTACACCCTCTTTTAACTTTAGAATGTATTTGAGTATCACCATAATGTTCTACTGTTTGATTTATATCTTGAAAGAAATTTTCAAGTGTTTTGTTCTTCTTCACTTCTACTCAAAAAATTCTTTTCTTCCAGATTCGATCAATGGTTGTCGATCCTGTCAATGCGAGAAGAGATAGCACAGGTATTCTTTTTTTAAATTTCATTTTCATGCCTAGTATATTTACCATGCTGCTAGTGGTTGTCAGATGCATTTAATCAATATTTTTCGTTTACGTCGTGGGAGAAGCCTTTTAGGAGCTTATGATAGTCTCCTTTTACACATTAAAAGATATTGGTGGATATTTATGTTGAATGAGTAGTGACATTGTTCGTCTATATACTCATTCATACTCTGTACAAACAGATACATAAGAGTAGTTACCATTGACTTTTGGCACATTCTTCTCGTCTTTTTCTTATTCTGTTCTATGTTCATTAGAGATTAGAGATTCATTCTTATATTCGCACTGAGGAATTAGTATATTCATTGCGTATAAGACAACTAAATTGCATCCAAATATTATACAACCATTATTTTAAATATAACATATGACGAGTACTTTGCTGATGTGGAAGTGGGTTTCGTAGTTATTCAGTTATTCGAATGATTACAGGAATGAATTGTGTTTTCCCCTGTATAACGAATAGTATATTTAGTTTTTTTATTTATTTTGCAGTTGAAGAGATGCATCTTCTACGTGGAGGAGAAGAAGGAGTTGAGGATGAAGAAGAAGAAGGACAAGAAGATGATGGAGAAATTGAAGGAAGACATCGTCTACATGGAGAACCTGATTCTATTGATATACCTGATATACTTGATTGGAATGATTGGGATCAGGTGCTGTACTTCAATGTTTTTAACTTTTGTATAGAATGAAAGAAAGAAATGAATACTGTAGTGTATACGGTAGATGTATATTGGGAATTGGACTGATTGCATATACATAGTATTATTCCAATTTGTTAATGTTATGTAGAGAAAATGACAAATATATCTTTAGTTGATAGATGAATGAATATGAATGAGTAGTGTATGTTGATGATTATTCAATTGTTATGTACATAATGAACGTATAGATTATGGTATCACGATTGAATATATTAGTGAGTATTCTATTATTCTCCATTCCGAAATACTTTGTACAATGTGGTATTCATGTGTCTGTTCTTTCCATTTGTACAAACTATACAGGGGCACCCCATGTGGGCGCCCATGCATGCTCACAAAGAACTTGCCATACTTATTCCTGTTATCACCCCCCCCCCCCCGCCCATCTTGGGCTTACAAGATTGTTGCAATGATCTACTAAACATCTTTTTGTTCGTTAATTATGACAGCATCCTCTCTTTAAACGACTAATCAGTAAGACTGCAAATCATGATGAGTTACGGTAGTCAGTGAGAATACAGTACGAACTACTGTAATGAGGTTATATTGATTGATCTATTACAGAACGCAGATTCAGACGCAGAATGGGCTAGATTGGCAGCATCACATAATTTATCGAATAGAAGACGTCATCGTCGAGGATCGACGTCTAATGTTGGTGGAGTTAGACAACGAAGAGGATCACTTAATCGATTAAGAGATAGTGGACAAGGTATTAAGATTACTGTAGAATAAGTATGAATATGGATGTAATTGGTAGTGTTGATATTGCGTATTGGTTCACTTTTTCACCTGTTAAAATATACTATCTATAATCTTGTTTACTCAGACTTCATTTTTCGCATGGAAGCTTATTGTTAGTATAGTGTGTAGTATTTTGATGCGATTATGTTATTGTTAGGAACGAAAATAAAATGTTTCATATTGGTGGGTATACACAATGCGCTACTTTAGTTGCTATACTGAGTAAAATTGACTGGTAGACATTTGATATTGACATTGAAACAACTTTATCAGCTTTGAATGAGTGTTTCGTAGCTAGGTTTCCATGAGGTTTCTCCATTTTGAGCGATTGTGCCTCGCAACATGAAAGAATTGTGGACCAGTTGAGTTCTGATAGATACTATATGTCATGCAACAACAATAATTCATTTATTTATTATGATTGTAAAATGTTATCGTATTCAAGTAGTTATCTCTCAATGCTCTTATATAGTAGTCTACTATTTCTCATTCTTCTTAGATCATCATCTTCTTCTATCTACTCTATAATTTCTTCTCACATATCCATAGTCTCTTGTCTAGTAATTAGACAGAAAGCAACACTTGATCATTATTCACATTCTTCTATAATATGCATTCGCTGCTTGACGTATCTATAAATCGTTCCTCAAATTAGTATTGAGTACATTTGCATGACTTGTAAATTCATTATTTGCTCTTTCAATTTGTTGATTAAAGCCCTCTAGAAGTAGTTCCATACTTGTGATATGCTGGATGTCTACAATTTGGTTGGATTACTTTTTAGACAAAGTAGTTCAGGCGTTTTCTGTCTATATTATTTGATGTCTCTGAAACATATTTGGTGTGTGACTTATGCATTGATCCTGTACTATAGTTATACTTAAACACGTGACAGAGTATGTTTTATCTAGTAGAACATAGTTTGCGTGTACCCTTTGCCATGTATTCATAATAAACAAATATTCTTGGTCATTCATTAATGGTATATGTTGTATTTTCACCATACATGGGTGCCGACAAGGGGGTGCCCCAGTCCCTGTAAAATTTACTGTATATAATATATTCCATTGAGGATCATCAACAATTGATTCATCATCATCATCAACAATACGTCGTTCATCATTTGGACATATTCTTCCTTCATCATCAACAAACTTTATCGCTCCAAGAAATATGCATGCATTGTGAGTATTCAATATCTATAATTATTGGAATAGCTCTATTTGGGAATGAGTCACAAAACCCAAATGTGTCATATGATAGCTGAGGATGACCTCTAGTACCTAAGCTATGCGCTTTTCCCAAAATTTCAAAAACGAAGTCTGAAAAATATTTACGAAACAAACCCTCCCGTTGCGTACGTGCCAAAAAAAAAACAATTTTTTGATATGTAGACTTTAAATCGCGATTTTTAGTCACTGAATGCAAGTGAGTGGAGTTGAATGGCTATTTAATTATTGAAAGGTAGAGGGTACCAGTACTTTCACTAAAATATTAATCGGAAATTGACGATGAAATGGGATGGGACTATGATAGAGATTAGATGGGCATGTATTTTCCTTTTCTATAATATAGGAAGCAGTAGGGGTGAATAGGATTATTATTAATTAAGAAATGGATGATTGTGTTTTAGTAACAATTCATAAGTAATTCTCTATCTTTTATTTGTCAATGATCGTTACTCTAACATCTATAGTGTATTATACTCTCCATTGAACAATAGTTGTATAATATTCATGATACTATGGATGTCAGTGTTTCCCTTCTTAGTCTTCGATTCATTTGGTCTAAATATTCATGGTTGATGATTGTTACACTATTTTGTCTTAAGATTATTCCGAGTCAAATGAATGAGAGTTCGCGTAGTTGTTTCGGTATTCATAGAAGTGGAAATGTTGTGTTGTGACAACTTCCGGTATACATTAGTAGAGTAGGTTGTTCCTACTCTTAAATATCTCATCGTATCCCATCTATTCTTTTCAATGTTATTATTATCATCATCTTACTTTGGCTATTCCTTTGATCTGATCATGGGCACATAAACAAATTGATTCCGTTAATTACTTTTTCTCTGCTGTACTCTTGTTCTGTTCCGTATTATTTCGAGCCTCCACTTTCCATCTATGCATGTTCATCACTCGCGTAAAAGGATAATCAACAATAAACTTGATCATTCCGCATTATAGTTATATCTATTTTATCATTATTTTGTTCATTAAGCATATCTAGATCTACAACTGTAGAGACGTTTACAGATGGAAAGATCTACGGTTTTTATTTAGTTAAAAAAGATGTTATTATGTTACGTCGTAATATTTACTATCTTATTACTCTGTTATATATGTAGAGTAATGAATGTCGTTCGTCCTATATTTTATACTTTCTCTTTCTAAAAGAAGTAAGTAACCTCTTTACTAATACTCACCAACACGTGATAACCTCTTTCTTCCTTCATCTTCCCATTAATCTTTATCATCCAATTGAGTTGATTCCTTATCACTATCTAATCTCTTTTTCATTCATATCTATCTATCACTGATCTTATCAACTGATAGTACGAAGTGTTCCATAATCTGTGTCCCTACGGCGATAGTTCCATTCACTCCGATCCCTTCATGTTTTCCTATGTCATTAATGTCTGATGCCGAACAAGTCCTCACGGTAACTTTACTTTGATTTATGTTGGCCTTGTTGTTTATATGTTCCATTAACATTTTCTTTGACTGATGCATTAAACGGTAAATTGGTATCGAAAATTAGGGCCAATAATCATATGTTTGCGCGCTGGGGGAAAGGCTGGTTTTTTGCATATTTGCCTTTAATTTTTTCCATTTTTACGAGGCTATGCGCCATGCCTCGATGGGAAGACAAAGCTGCGAAATTCATTTTCTCATGCCCATATATGGGGTTGACTAAAGTTATGGATGAGAGTGCTCTTATTTTTGATATTATCTCTTTATTGTAGTCGTGCGAAAGAACATTTGAAAGGAGTAGTGAGCGAGCGATTGATCTGAAATTCAGATCATCTAAAACACTGTAGGACTTTTCAAGCTCTCTATCTAATTATGTAGATTGTAGGAACGAAGATGGTTCATTGACAGCATACGGTGAATCATTGATTGCCGGTTACGGTAGTTCAGTAGGAAGTACTGTACGAAATATTAGTGGTATGCCTTTATATAATGTAAAAATATTGTTTGAAATCAAGACTTGTTCGTTCTACAGTTGACTGTATTTACTGTATGTCTTTATAAATCAGAAAATGTGGCAAAACATGAACAATACTTTTCCAATTCTCGATTTATTCAACAACAAAAATTATTATTATTTATTATTATTATTATTATTATTAATATTATTGTTATCATCATTTCAGCTCATACAGCCGCAATGTCCTCAGGCAATGATGATGACGAACAAGCTGAAGATGAGAATGAACAAATATCAAATAATACAGAATCTGAGAGTACTGTACAGGTTCGGTATCTGATATTGATTGAGAACATTCATATTTAGTTATATTCCATCTGAGAAAGAATACTACAGTATACAACTGTATATGTGGTTCATCGCCTATTGATACAAATTGGTCAATATCCATGGATTAGAGATTATCGATTGGAATATATTGTATTACAGACACCAACAATTGGTCAATGGGAACGTGAACGTCTAACCTCTGTTATACAAGGTACAGTATACTGTTGTATGGACATTATTGAATATGTGACACTTTTGATATTTTGATCTGATCTAAAATTTATAGAATGACATTGTGGTTATATGGGGTATGATTGAGGTTGAGAATAAAGAATCATGAAGAGCAGAGCGAAAGTCGTATAATATCCCATGAGTTCAAGCTGCTATATTAGACGAGTACCGACAAAAATTTGACACTAAAGAATACATATTCGAAACATTTTTTGTTGGTTCCGCCTGTTGTTTGAGCGCATTTTGGAGTACTTCAAATTCGATGACGAGTTCATTTCACCCCTAATGAAGAGACGACAGAGAATGAAGATTGTATGGGAGATCTATATTTGGTTGTGCTTTTCATCCCCTTTCTTCATTCACTCCTATCTTCCAGTATTGTTATGGCTGACAAGGATGACAGAAAAGAGTAAACGGAGAAAGGGAACGAATGAGAGCTAAGGAGATAGAAGAGAGTTAGTAGAGAATAGATGGGAGAAGAAGAGAATAGAAGACATGGTGAGATGGTATAGTATTGAATGAGTAGATGATAGACTAGTAAGGGAGATATCTATTGTCTATCCCTTTTGTGTGTACGAAGATTGAGAGATTTATAGATGGTAGCCATCCTTGGTGAGTTTAAGTTTAGTTCTTTTTGTCACTATGATCTTCTTCATCATCTTGGTCACCAGTAGCATAAACCAATCATACATTGTAATGGATCACAGAGTCTCTCTCATGATTATATGAGTCTGAATCAGAGTCAGTTTTTTAACGGTTTACGAACTATTTGATTGAACAGGTTCATCAGTTCGTAATGCATCTGAACTATCCAATGGTAGTGATGTTCTTGCATTTGGTCGAAGAACGAGTCCAACTGAGAGACGAAGACGTGAGATTATTCTTTTTATCTCTCCTAATTTTGTAGGTTATTTATTATTGTTATGTTTTTACGTGTCGATTTTCCAAATATGGTGGGCCGATTAGAAAACGCGTATTTTTCGCTTAAATTGTAATCTTTCACATAAAAATGATCATTATATAATGGGTCGATCATCATATTTGGAGGATATGAAAATATATTTATGTAATGAACATATCCAATTAGGTAACGAAGCTCGTGCTGCAGCCAATGCATTGGAACCATTGGGATGGCAGGTGAGATCGTATCCTTCCTTATTTTATATTAACTGACAAAAAAAAAGAAAATCCACTTAAAATACTGGTTTGTCTATTTGAATTTTCTGTGCGAGTGATTTCAATTATATTATTTCAGGCTTCAAAGTCAACACTGAAAGAACGAATATCGTACATGTACTGTAACGAGATATTAGCTGATGTTTACTTTATCGTTGGAAAAGAAGACGCAAAGCAGGTGCGTTAATGATCTATTGATCTTTGATCTTCCTTGATGGATATTATAAGTTGATGATAATTCCAGCGTATTCCCGCCCATAAGTTTGTTCTATCGATCGGAAGTGTAGTATTCGATGCTATGTTTAATGGAGGATTGGCACCCAATGGGGATGCTGCCACTTCTAATGGTCATAATCATTATTATTATTCATATTTCCTAATAATAATGTTTATCCTTTTGTTCTAAAACCCGCAATTGCGTACTTCAAAAAATACTCCACTACTTTTTACAGTGCTGAGATTACGAAATAGAAAAAATAAAAATAAAATTGATTTAATTTGCTGAATATTAGATTTGTGTGAAACGATAAACCGATGGGTGTGTATGGATTGATTTGGATGTATTATAGACACATGGAACTAATACATTTATGTATATAGATCCAATGGAGATTGAATTGCCTGATGTGGAAGCCTCATCATTCCAATCTCTTCTTCGATTTCTTTATTCTGATGATGTATCGATTGGCCCGGATACCGTAATGACTACACTATATACGGGTATACTTCATAGTATATTTTTTTGATATATTAATTCATCGATAATATAGAAAATAGCTGGATTATGTTTTAAATGTATTTTTTTAAATTAAAAAAATACAAATTGTAGCGAAGAAGTACGCTGTTCCTGCACTAGAAACAGCTTGTGTCGACTTTCTGAAGCAGAGTCTAGGTGCTGATAATGCATTCATGTTACTTACACAGGTTATTTTATATCCTTTTCTTCATGTACTTTCTGTCTTAATCAACCACTAAATATCAGAACTCTCGGAGGTGTAAATCCTTAATAATTTTATTCTTTAAAATATAAATTTTGTAATATTGAAATTTACAATGTGTTGTTGTGGATCGCATTTAAATCCTGTGGGTCAAGTTCCATTGGAGCTCCTTGTCGCGGTAGGACCATTACTGTAGCTCCACTAGATACCGTATCCATTCCGGGAACAGTGAGATAATCCATTTGTGGTGATGGAGATGGTACATTGGACATTGAATGACTGACGGCGTCTTCATCGATGAAACCCGGACACGCTGAATGATAGAAGATGGCTGGGATTGACTTACGACGTCGTCTACGGGTAGCATCTGTGTGGGTGCCTTGCGTATCATCATCTGATCCACGAAGGAACTGAAGGCATAGTCTTCTCACTACTTTGAATGCTTGGACAGCATTGAGCTTATGTGGTGTGCGTGTAAAAATTGAAAAATAGCCGTTTTATTTTTTTGTCATCGGGTTCTAAAATATCGATGAAATTGAGAAGTTATCGAAGGAAGTAATTCTCAATTCCATAATTTCGAAATGTGGCACTATTGGCATAGTTATTAGATCTAATTGAACACAATAGTGCTACAGGCTACTAGGATGAATAATGTGCCAAATTTTAGAATACAATCTTAAACATCGATTTTTAAACTTTTTTACTCAAGTTAAAATTTTGATTTTGATTAAAAAATATTTCGTTTCTTATCCTGATGTAACACTTGATCATAATATATGTTACTTACATCACCACTGATATATCTGTATATGTTTCTTCTGTGATCGGGTACAGTAACAAGTTGTAGAATGGAATGGGTGAGAGAATGCAATCCAAGGATGGTTATGCAAATCTTCTGGAGTACTGCAATAAATATTGTGGTTGAGCAAGTATCGTTGAGGATATACTTACGAGAGGATTCGAACTGAAGATGGAACTGTAAGACTATGGTTATGGAAGGAATAAGTATGATACACATGGGAACACTCGTCTGTCAATTCAATGTATGAATGTGGACTTGTCTGAATAAACCAATAAGTGAATGAACCTGTATTATGAGTGCAAATGTCATGGCTCGATGAAACTCTGCAGATATCTTGCTTTTGAAATTCTTATGTGTGACTATATAGAGAATGTGAGAAACGACCTGGAATTATATTTAATTACTAAATTAATTATATGAATATATGTAATATATGTCACCTGTTCCGAGTGCATCAGAATTATTAGAACTGATATTTTCATATGATTCCCACCATAGTTCGAATAGCTATTTTACACATTTAAAAAAATGTGGTCAGGTTTTTCTATTTTTTTCTATTAGAATTTTCGGCTCAAAATACGGTCAGGCTTCGTAGTTTGTAACCTGATTTTCGACCTATGATTCCCAACTGTGGAATGTGACTTGAGCGATCTAATTCATTGCGCGTATTTGAATGGGGCCTCAGAATGACTAAATCAGTTCCCATAATTTTGGAGCAAACTGTAGTATTAAATACCACTGATGAACAACTAATAACTTTATGCAATGTTTTTTTTAGTATTGGCTTACCACTACAAGGAAGATTATACTACCACCAATTGTATAGATGAGCATTGTAAAGAAATTGGTCACTGATGCTTTGTAACATGTCAATTGATTGGTACGTATCGATGAGATATCATAATGTGCTTTGGGATGCTGAAATTTATTTAAGCAGTCTAAATACATTGATTGCTGTCGGAATATTTACCAAGAGTAGCTCTGCCTCGTTATCGTCGCATTTATATAACTGTAACAGGGAGTTAAAGTTGGTTAAAACTTTATCGGTATATGTTCAAAAATATATCTCACTTACGATCATAACCAATCCATGCGCAATGCAATAGATGGTTCCAGTTAACACACAAACTCGTAATACAGGACGAGGTATACGGTATCTAGATCGTGGTGGGAGTATAGCCTGATAGGATCATATGTAAGAAGCGTCATCACATCTGTGTTTCTTACTTCCTTCCCATTCATTTGAGTGATGGAAATATGACTAGTATATCTAAAATAGTATATTCACCTGGTGTTTGTATATGACACACAATGCATATGGTGGGGCATTACATACGAGGAGACTTATCCATATTACCTAAATGATATCATTTATAATTGAAAGAATCGTTGAAGTTACCGTTCCTATATGAGAACTCAAACACAGATATTCATGCAATAACCCCGTTGCTACTATGCATGGAGCAGGTAGGAGAATATTGGGTGAAAATAGGAGATTAAGATGAATATCGTTCACCATTGCCATTATCTTAATTTAATGCATGCACGTAAATCGTAAATAAGGACTTATGAAATTGGTATATAAACCCACGACAACAGCAAGCACACATCGTTTGTACTTTAAAGACATAGTTGTACATCGAAGAGTGAGGATAAAGCATACAATACTCAATATGACTGACAAAGTAACAATGACAATTTTAAATTTTGATAGATCAATATCAGGCGATGTTTCATTCATGGTGATTCATTACTTTGAAGTGCTAAATTGTGGTTACTAAGAAATAAGGTGGGTTTGATAATGTACCAGGTTGTGAAGGTATTATGGTCGTAGTAATAGTATTCGCGTCACAGCCTAAGCTATACAAGACAATTAATATTCGAGTACAGAGTAAAACATAATTCTGCCCGAACCTCACTTTGTGAGTTATGAATTGATTTGTTACTATGATACAAATGAGCAGATGTATTTGTGGGGGAAATGTCGTAGATTCTCTTGAATAAATTTGTCTTAAGTTTATTAATTTTGTTCAGTTTCATTTATCACTTGTGATATTAAATAATTAATTTTAATCATTATTATTTAAGGCTCGTCTCTTTGATGAACCACAATTAGCCCAACTCTGTCTCGAACTAATCGATAAACATACATCCGAGGCACTTTCAGCTGAAGGTTTGTGCTTTGTTCTGTGTCATTCCTCTGTTGATCGTACCGTCCTATTTCAGTACTTTTTTACCCAGATGCACAATACAAATCTTACAGGCTTCATCGATATCGATTTGTCTACACTCCAAGTTGTTCTACAGAGGGACTCACTAAGAGTGAGAGAGATGCCTTTGTTCCAGGTTAGTTATTATTTTAATTCTTATTTTCTATTATAATAATTTAGAACAAAATATAATATATACATTTTATGTAGATGTTTAATATTCGTCTAGGACTAATTAACTATATCATTGCGGATTAGATGACATAAAATTGATGTAGAGTGCAATAGTTTATCTCATATTCTATAGGCTGTGTGTCGTTGGGCTCATGCGGAATGTGCTCGTCGTCTCCAAACAGTAGCTGCTGATACAATACGATCGGCCATTGGATCTGCACTATATCTCATACGATTTCCACTCATGACTCCTGAAGAATTTGCCAATGGACCAGGTATACCACAGCTATCGATTTTCCCTCTGATACTGTAGTCTACTGTAGTCTGTAACTATAATCTCTCATTTAAGCTCAATCGGGAATTCTATCAGACACAGAGTGCAAGGCGCTATTTCTCCATTTCCACGCGCATCCCAAACCTGCCATTCCTTTTATCGATCGACCAAGGTTGCAATATTGAAAGATTTGAGGATACTGTGGATGAAATATTTTTTATTGATTGATTGTAGATGCGCAATAGATGGTCCAGAGATGGTCATATCTCGATTCCAACGAATCGATGCCCGATGGGGATACAATGGAATGCCTGATCGAATAAAGTATAATCACTTATTATTTATTTATTGTATTCAGCCCATGTATGAATATTGAATTAATCCTTGTTCTCTATCTACTATAGAGTGTGGTTAGAATGGGCAATACCTTATTATAATACTTTCTGTTCAAGGTTCACTGTGGATCGTAAAATCTACGTTACTGGATTTGGTCTACATGGATCTGTTAATGGTGCTTATGAGTATCAAGTAACGATTCAGGTACGGTATTGGATTATTGATTAGTTGTCTACCGTATATCATATTATAGATTCTTCACTGTGGCACTGGAAAGGTACTCGCACACAATGATACATCTTTTATGTGTGACGGATCTACTGCAACGTTCAGAGTACGGTAGCTAACGATGATGATTGATTGATCTACCGTATCTATTCATATTGATTGATTGAATCCTTTTCAGGTTTCATTCCGTGAACCGATCGAGATCATGAATGGTGTAACGTACATTGCAAGCGCGTGCATTAAGGTGAGTTGAGGTATAACAGTGACACCATAATGTACCGTAATCGTCAGGGTGGTGATTCACACTACGGTACAAAAGGTCTTCGTCGTGTCGTTCATCCATCAGGATCGCCCACTTTCCAATTTACTTATGCAGCTGGCAATAATAATGGAACTTCAGTAGAAGATGGACAGATTCCTGATATTTACTTTTACACGAAAGCGTCGTGAAGTCGACTTTTACTATTCGATACACATCCTACCATACTCTACCATTCGTTTAGATATGTACATATATGTAATGTTTACAATATTTCTATGATTGCCCGAAGTGAGTTTTATAGTAGAGATACGCGTATTATGAATATATCTAAATCTAACATCTAGTCACCACAATCCTCATTATTAAATACACTTTATTTCTTAAAGAATCACGCGTTTCATTGTTATTTCATGAATACGTATAAATATAAAGAAGATTAAATAAAGTTATACGAATCTTTTTGTGATCGTTTCACATATTTATCTGATATAGAAAGAAAGTAAATTATAACGTATTTAGGTGTGTGAAAAGTGTTTTTTTTTTAAACAAGATGAATCAACTAGCTCGAACTACGTTCGCTAAAATATCATTATGCAAGATCCACACATTGCGAAGTTCTTTTTATTATTTACAAATAGACAATTCAATGATTCCCAAGGTAAAAGATTGAGTAAACTCACAGTGAAACATTAGAAATTAATCTCCCCGACTAATGTAGGCACGAAAGGATGAAATATTGAGCAAATTGAATGACTATTTACATATTTAAAATTTATAGTTGCCCTCCCTAGTGTCGCCTTTCGTTTTATGAATTGAATAAGCTAAAAAATATGTTAATATTCGCGATCGTTCTTACGATCGCCACACAAGTTTTTCAAAAATGGTACAAAATCAAAATTCAGATTGTTAAATTCCCGCGTTACCCAGAATCTCGGACCTGTAAAAGTTAACGTGCGAATATAAAAAAAAGCTGGCTGTCAGTTTGTACCTTTTTGGAAGAAAAACTATCCAGAGTTAACCAATAATTTTTGTTCCTGTGAAAAAAAAGGAAAGGCTGCCTTTACGGAGGGTAATCGGGACAGTACAAGAAATCATGTTGAAATAGTTTTAGAAGAGACATCAGTGAATCCAGAATCTCGACTCTTTCCACTTGTTGTACGACCTATCGAAGATTCAGCAGCATTGAGTAGATCATCGATATCCATGAAGGAATCAATCTTCTGAATGATAAGATAATGCCGATTTTCAAATGTACTTCTCACAGTCAAAGTCATAATGTCATCTCTTCCCTTCTCATAATGTAACAATCAGAGCTGGGATTTATTTTGAATTTTTTGATCAATTTTTGAAAAAAATTATTTCCAAAAATCCCAGAACTGGTGACAAGCACAAAATCAGATCTCAGAAGTACAGTACCTCCTCAATTCTTGCTTGGGTATCTCTATTCGGATCAATATTAGGAACGCTGGCGTTTCGACCGAAAATAGAACGACGTGGAGCTGCTATTGGAGCCTGTATGTAAAAATGAGAATCACGATATGAAGATGAAATATGTATGTTTACCGCTGTAACAGGCCTTGTGACTTTGTCCATAGGAGATCGTGGAGGAAACGAGAAGACATTTCGATCTTTGATCTTCTAGAAATTTAACATCACAAGTTATAATTGTTCATGTGTAAACCATAAATGCCTTCAAAAGTAGTGTCGCATTGATTTTTTTTCTTTTGGTGAAATAATAACGACGTGCTTGTGGAAAAAGGAGGAATTGAATGACCTGACGATTTGCTTCTATAGAAAACTTTCTGTAGATAGCTGATGGTTGGATACGCGTTTTTGGTTCGAATGAAGAGTTCATACTTTTGTTGGAAACCTTCAATAGTTTAAAATAATTAAATAACATAAACTTTTCATTCAATACCTGATCATTGTCCTCTTCTTCTGCTATATCATCACGAAGACTGATTTCTTTGGGTAGATCATTGAGTAATTGATCAATCTCGTTAGCGATACTATCACGTTTTGTTGATCGACGGCGATCTGAATGAGTCTTTCATAGTATTTCATTTATAGCTTTTGTTTAGAGTTAAAATATTACGTCGATCTCAGCCATACAGTTGCAACTGATAAAACATGAGCATTTTACAGTGGGAAAGGGTGTGTACTTATTGTTAGGTTGGACGAACTTTGGCCCATTCCGTTCATCTTCTCGGTGTGTTAAATAAGAAGTGTATACAAGATTCGATAAACATACTATCGGTTATCGATCTTTGTTGTGAACTCTTTCCTATTGATGGTTGTCTGTCACATGATATGATACTGCTTACTGGAGATGACACTGATCCTGAGTTCTGTAAAATGCAAAAATAAATTTTAAAAAGTGCGGTTGGGCGAATAATTGTGAAGTCGTTAGCTAATAAAGAACAAAGGAATAGTATGTGAAGTAAAGAGACAACGGATGTGTCTCTTATTGTTAGAAGGCAAAATAAAATAAAATAAAACCTCATATCGTTCATCTTCATCGTCTGACTTATGCACTACAACAATATCATCCATGTGATTCTCTCTCTTCGTTAACGGTGACGTTTTGAAGATAACATCGCCTAGACTCACCTCACCAAGCTGTGTCCGTACCAGTTCTGTAATTAAGATTAGCTGTCATATGTTTGCAAGGACGTCCACCAGACTAGATCCTTTAGATTAAGAGTGGAGTACCTTCAAGGCTTTCGACACGTTCTCGATTATGCTTCAATTCTCTTTCCAGATACGATATCCTTGCTTCTCTTTGTGTACATAATGATAGAGCGGAATCGCGTTCTTCGCGGACTTGAATATTCTCCAGTTTCTAAAATGGGCAGCTTTTTTTCATTTAGGTTGCAAGATTTGTTTTAAATCGTAATTAAAATAAATCATTGAAGGATAATTACTGCTGTTTTCAATTCATGTAGTGCTTGTCTTAATTGCAGTCGAATAGCATCATCTCCAGCTTCAATTGATATAGACGATACTCTAGATTCAGATGATGTCTGAACATTGATCTTTGATCTTTCATCTATCTAACCAAATTACCTCTGCGAGTTTGCTTTGTCTCCTCAACCAATCATTTTCAGCAGTAAGATCTGCATTTCTTTGAGAGAGAGAATGGATCTGAATCAAGAATTGATTATAATTCGTTAGAAGTCAGACTACAAATAAATTACAAATTCGAAGCTCTGTCCACAAACTCACGCTACGAATGTAGCCTATTTTCTTAAAATATAATTGTGAGCTCTTACTTGATTGATAAACATGAAAAACTAAATATGGAAATGTTAACTTCTTTATGCAATTTGTTAACAGCATCGAGAGAGTTTTCCACTTGTCGTCCCAATTCAGCTATCCTCTTCTCTCGTTGTACTGTATTTGTGTCCTGACACGAATTCCCTGTTTGCTGCAATTATTCAATCAAAGTTGTGTAATATTTGTGTATAGAAAATTCTTTTAATGTAAACATTCCTTGTTAGTACTTGACACATACCATACAAAGTCATAAAAGTGATACATTCTTGTCAATTTAAGAATATTTATAGGAATTCCTTGAAAAGACCATTACCTTTTTCATTCTAAAGTGTTCACCAATCGATTGCTTCGTCACCGCTTCGTATCTATAATGATTTATTCTCAATCAACACGCATTTCATGTCACTTCTCTTATTTCAGAATTTATTGATGAATTATGCCATTCATTGAATTATTTAATCTCAAAGGATATAGGAAATAGGAAAGGAAATAATGAGTTCTAAATATTTTATATTTTGATTCAAAAATGAAATCGTTTCGAGCTGCTGCTAATTTTCCTTCATTTTTTCGCTATTTTATTTCTAACAATAAGCTTTAACTTGGGTGTATAACTATGAAATTTTTAAAAGAAAAAATTAAATTAAAGGAAAACCAGGTCATCTATTTTGCCTTAAAGGTGGAGTCCGAGCAATATTTTCGTGAACAAACTGTGAAGACAGAAATATAGCAAAAGTTATTCTACATACCATAGATAAATTATGTTATGCTAATTCAGCTTATTGATCGCAAGAATCATGAAAGAATCATGCTTGATGTACAGGCAAAGGCGCGAAATTTTGAAAATAGGAAAGTTCAGCAATAGGTTTCGAACCCGCGACGTTACGCTTACTAGTGAGCATTTTTACCACTGCGCTACAGGATTGATGAATGGTCGTGCTAATTTCTTGCATATCACTTGTCCCTTGCATATTAGATATGCTATGCATTTGCATCAACATTCGAGGGCCTCCATCTTTAAACAATCAATTGAATCGAGGTCTGGGGTGTGCAGTGTCGGGCGAACGTCTCACATAGGCTTACTGCGTTTCGCGAATTTTTTTCTTGTTATTTTTTACTGCTTAACGGTTAATAATTGATTTTTTTAATGATAATTTTCAGCGTATCGCATAGGAAAAAGTCCAGGTGATTTTTCCGTTGCACACTGCCTTAAATGTATTTACACATTCCACTCAACTCTGCATACTATATATACGAGACCTATATTCCCTCTCACGATCAGTTGAAATCTTTCTATCTCTCTACCTTTCTCTACCTCTCTCTCTCCATCATAATAATAGTCCTTTCCTCAACAATGAATCAGACTGAAAATGTATAGTGGAGAAGTGAATGGAATGGAAGGAGAAGAAGGGAGAGTGGAGAAGGAGAGAAGACGATCGTGTGGAAGACTCATGAAGAGTAGACCAATGGTATCCAGGAAGAGAGAGATATAATGAGAGTGAGAGAAATAGAGAAAGAAAGATGTTTCATGCACTCTCTATACACTTTATCGGTCTTTCGTAATAAATTACATTTTGTGATCGAAAAATAACATAATTTCAACTGTATCCTAGAGTTTTACGATATCACATTGCATATAATGGATAATAAATACTAGGAATATAGGTATCTTGAAAAAACAAAAAAGGTGATTAAATAAGGTGAGAAGAACTATAACACTTTAAACAAACAGATCATGTATATCATAAATAAGAATGACGAATGAGAATTATGTTACGGTAATGACTATGAAGAGATAAATAACGAATGAACTTTACTCTCTCTCTCTAATAGAATATTTCACTTTATTTTGTGACTAAACAAAGCTAATAAATAAATATTCTAGTAAAGTTTTTCTGGTAATATAGTGCATTATTAAAGGGTTCCTACGCGGAGCTTAAAATAAAAACGACAACGTAATGAATGAATCCATTCATATCTGTATTTTCTTATATCTTACATTTTATTTACAATGAAGAAGATGAAGTGAATAAATAAACGCGTAAAGATGTCAAGATTCAGGTTTTCTTCAAGATGATATGACTTTTCTCAGAAAAGTTTGCTACAAGATGCCGAGAAATACGCAAAAAATCGCTCACAAAATATGTCCTAGTTTCTTTTTTTTAATATAGAAACATTTCTGTGCATGTAAGTCGTAATTTGCACTCTTTAATAACCAATATTTTTAAATGATAGATTGATGTTTGGATAACTAACCTGTTAGTTCCCTTCTTATCTATACTAATAGTTCGAACATTTGTACTTGCAGATGAGCCCATTCAATGACTCTTTCACTTTATTAGGCACACATACTTAAAATATAGATTATCTTATATCTTGGAACGTTACTGGACGTTGGTGGTATACAGTAAATTCATTCGATGCAAAAATATGTATATGATTAATACGCAAATACGATTAAATGAAGAAAAGCCAATTCAGAAATCTTTCATGGCTGAAGAATAATCGGCTTCTTTATCAAAAATGTAATGGTGTAAAGAATAGAATGTTAATTTGGCCGCGCAATGCTTTCAATTTATCAAAGTACAAACAGTACATGAAAATGACATGATCTGGTCACAGAGCTAATCTGAAAGTTCTCGTGATCGTTCTAGTCTACGACAGACTAAGAGAAACAAGTAGATAGTGAGTGAGGTTTTAGATAACCCATTACTAACATTCATTGCTATTGATTCTTTGTCTAAGAAGAAAATATAGATGAAATGTGAATATACGTCAGTCCGTATGATGAGATGTAAATACAGACTGACATACATATACATACCAAAAACACGATATTCGACAACAAAAAATGTGCAGATGAAGGTTCTGGCAAGAATCAGGATTATTTATGGTATGATAATTAAGGGTTAGGAATGTTCAAGAATGCATAAGAAGCCACAATAAATTGCTACTACCGCAAGGAACATTAGATTGATGTAGAAAATATGTGGAAGTGATTCATCCATTAATGAAGCGATAATTGGAGTTAATGTACATTAAATAATAGCCGGAGTGTGGTAATCAGGGCTGGGCGGAAAAAGGTGACCCGTAAAAAATTCGATAACGGTAATTTATCGGTCTAAAAACCGGTAATAAACCGGAAAAAAGTAAAATTATTAAAAACCCGGTAAAACCGGGGAAAATTTTCAAAAATTTTCAGCGAAGTGTCACTACGTTTGTTCATTCCATCACAACTGCGAAAACGTGTCTGAAACTACAAAAAACGGATAGTTTGTTCTTACTTTGATCAACTTACGCTTCACAATGGAGCAATTTATTTTAAGTGAGCGAACAACTTCTGACAAGACAAAAATACTGGAGGTAAAACTTTCTGTTGAGACATAAAATCACGTATGGATATGGACAATTTAACGAGATATCGAACGTAATGTTATTAAAATTAACGCAAATATCTAGTGTGAATTTCGGTAATTACCGTTGAGAAACCGAAAAATTTACAGGTCGGTATTTTTTACGGTAAGTGACTGTCTAAAAAAGACCGATAACGAAAAACTTTTCCGCCCAATCCTGGAGGTATTGTTAATGAAGATATGTAGGAAGGAGTTACAAATGAGTAAATGAATATCGTAATGAAATTACATATATTCGTGTTGATTGGTGTAAGAGTTGACATGGCTACGAAATGGAATAGGTGAGAGATGAAGGAGAGAAATAAAGGAATAAGGTACGAATATCCTTTGGCTCAAGAATATGGCAATATACACACAGAACGAGAGAGAGAGAGAGAGAGAGAGAGAGATAGATAGAGAGAGAGAGAGAGAGAGAGAGAGAGAGAGAGAGATAGAGAGAGAGAGAGAGAGAGAGAGAGAGAGAGATAGAGAGAGAGAGAGAGAGAGAGAGAGAGAGTGAAAGAGAGAGAGAGAGTGGACCTCCCCCTTTCTCTCTTTTCCTATCTCCAGGAATCCATTAAATACCTGGGATAGTGAATAAAAGTGGAAGACGATATTGAGTATAATCAATCGATATGTTATTCCACCATGATTCATTGGTGTTATCACATTTTCTCCATTACTAGCCGATTAATGATTTATATAGGATATTTTACTACTATAGGATAGTTTAATACTATTTGGTCGTTGTGAACATCGACTCATTGAGAATTATTCTCAACTGTAGATACAGAACGAAGAAAAGTGAGAGGGTTTGACATCGTTACATTTGCCTTAAGCGCCCACACCCTCATGTAAACCCGTCTTAAATTTCACTTCGTATATGTGCGTCGGCGTACATTGTGGAATGTTTTGGATTCCAAGTGGAAAACCATGCTGGTCCATGAAGTTACTGTAAATGGCTACGATTGTCAATCATTGCTGATCGAATGTTACAGTAGCTTCTTACGATATCCCGAATGACAATCAGGGTTTTCCATTTGAGATCCAACACACTAAAAATGTACGTAGCGAAATTTAACGCATGATGACGTAGGTGCGTAAGGCAAATGTAACGAAGTATGTGGTGTAGTATCTGAATAGCTAAGGTTATGTATAATAAAAAGCAAGATAAACAAAACAAGAAAGTTCAACAGTTTCTGAGATTGTTAACAATAATGTTATTGAACGAATATTTTATAAATTGCAGAAGGCACAGAAACGAGAAATGATATATCATGGGAGATAGATAAAGTAGCGATAATAACTGCACATGAGTTAAGTGGAAGCCCCATAGACAGGATAGAATGGCTTCGTGAATAACACATTGAATATCTATAACCTGAGAAAGACCTAATGTAATCCAATAGTCTGAAGTGAATATGAGTGAAGTTCCACTGTCGACAGGATTTTGATATGTTATCTACACAATTTCATTTATGTATTGTTAGTGTGATTATTTGCTGTCAGTCATGAAAGTAATGGAAAAGAACTTTTGTTCGAAATAATTATCGATGAAAGATTACATAATTATAGAAATATTAAAATATTATATTGTGAAGGAGCGATGAGGTTAGACAAAGAAAAAGAAGTGATTTGGCTTGAAATTTGATAGAGTGCTGGGTCACGATATTGCCTTGGGCATGTTATATGAAACTATTCTAGACTAAACTCTAGTTTGCTGTCGAAGATGCCAATTCACAGGCGGTGATGTGGGTAATGATTGTTCCTCTCGAATCGACTTCACTTTTTGCGTCTGAAAAGTACAATAAATAATAATAATATAATATGTATATATCACGATATATGAGAAAATCCACATAGGTGCGAGATCGGTGAAAAATGGACTTGGAAATTCCTTCAAATGGAAAATTCGCTTCAGGGGGTGACCACACAACGATTTGGCGACGTTTCCTAAAAAGTTTATATCGAATCCAATCGACTCCTTGGCTAATTCTAATAAAATTTACCGGGAAGAGTTTTTTGATCAACGGTCAACGAAGGCTGGAAATGGGAATTTTCGAAAAAAAATTTACATTAAATTAATTCTTACTATTTTCCCATAGCCCAGGTAAATTTTTCATAAAAAGTTTGTAAACGAACCATTTTTGTAACGGTAATCGTGATTGTGGTGTGCCCCGACGACGTTAATCCGTCAATTTGGTTTTCGCTAGTTTTAAACATATTTCACCGCTGTTCTTGACATGACTGAGCTATACGACTACTCCTCGTCTTCGGAGTGCACCTCAGGGTTGTGCGGATAATACTTTTCGGAAAAAAATTCGGAAAACTTTTGCGGTCGGAAAATTTTCCGCACAACCCTGAATTATATCATATTTCATTTTTTCAGTCATAAACTGCTTAAAAGTGGTCAAATCGTTCCCAATTTTTTACAAGCGATAGTCCTACCATATATCGTTATTTGCGCAATTACTAGGTTAGATATCGCTAATGAGAACATTTAAAAAATTAATTTGCCAAAATTGTGAAATTGACGTTTTTCTATTTTATGTTCTAACAATTTTTATTTTACACTTGTTCGTTTTAATTCATGTTACCATTCACTATTTTATTATTTAGAGTATGAGTAGACTTCGTCGAGCAGCCGAGACATCGTGGAGCAGCTGTTAGAAAATAAAACAGCAAAACGTCAACCTCACTATTTTGGTAAATTAATTATTAAAATTTTGCCTTTCGCGATGTCTCACCAAGTAATTTATCAAATAACGATATATGGTAGGGCTATCACCTGTAAAAACGATTTGACCACTTTTAAGCAGTTTATGGTAAAAAAACTGAAATATGATATAATTGTGTCGTCTACTGTATATCGTGCAGATGCACTCCGAAGACGAGGAGTAGTCGTATAGCTCAGTCATGTCAAGAGCAGCGGTGAAATATGTTTAAGACTAGCGAAAAACCAAATTGACTGATTAGGAAACGCCGTCGGGGCACACCACAATCACGATTACCGTTACAAAAATGATTCGTTTACAAACTTGCCTTGATTTAAAAATTATCAATATTAAACTGAAGGTCTGATATAATATGTAGAAGATATTGAGCAAAAAAGATTTTACCTGGGCTATGGGAAAATAGTGAGAATTAATTTAAAGTAAAATTTTTTTCCAAAATTCCCATTTCCATCCTTCGTTGACCGTTAATCAAAAAACTCTCCTCGGTAATTTCTTACAATTAGAATTACCCAAGGAGTCGATTGCACCCACTCCCGAATCGATTGGATTCGAAATAAACTTTTTAGGAAAAGGCGCCAAATCGTTGTGTGGTCACCCCCTGAAGCAAATTTACAATTTAAAGGAATTTCCAAGTACCAGTGAACTTCACTCATGGAGCCTGTAATTATCATACATAAAACAGAAAAATCCATTTTTCATCGATACCAAAAAAATTCGGTTGTTGAATTCTCTCAGATAGCGTGATATATACTTTATGTGGATCAAAAAATAAAGTATGATTGTTGATTGATCTTATGATAGATAATAGCATAAATGATGCTAGGACCAAGATGGCAAAGATGATTGATATATGTATCCAATTAAGGGTGTGAGAGAAGGATGTATTGTAATATTATTATTTAGCATCCAACACGACAATACAAATGAAATGAGAAAAACGGATCGATTTACAAATATTTTTTTCTATTATATAAATAACGCTATGTCTTGTATATATTCGAGAATATTTAGATTTTCAAATTTTCGAAAAATTTTTAAAAAATTCCATAAAATGAATACCTCAGACTCTTTGAGTATACTGCGATGATCCACTGCTTCATGTAGACTGTCGTATTTGTTCAGACACTTCCTCTTTTCTTCAGCTGTTAAAGTGTGACGCATTTGCTATAAACACAACGATTTACATAACAATAACCTTAAACAAAAAGTATATTTATCCGATCCAATACAGTGATATTTACAAACCGGTCGTTTGCGAACTTTATTGTTATTGCTTGAACTGGCCCGCTATAGAAAACATCTAGAAAATAAAGAACATATACAAATTACTACCAATTCATTCGTTTTGAGGTTTTTGCGATGCGCAAATGGATCGGTTCACGATTTGTCAGTTCAGCAAGGGGATACCACACAAAATGAGGTCGTATCACTCACGACTAAATTTTTGCTTTTAATAATCAATTCAACAAAATGGAATTTCGTGTCGAACAAACATGGTAGTACATACAATTTTAACCTCTTCCATAATCTCCTCTGCGATCTCAACATCTATCGTCGATATCATCAATTTACTCATATCTAAACATTCATATTACACAAACACAAAATTTGCCATTCTTGTGAGGGAAAATATACATGAACACTCATCTTTCAGGATATCACAAGGGTATTTCCTATGAGTGAATTCAAATAACAATAAATATTGTATAATAATAAAGTGATACCATCGATATTTCGTCCCTTGATTCTTCGAACGGTATTAACCACAGCATATCTTATACACTCGAGGATAGAGATCACAATGCACACAGTAGCAACGATGGCCAGTGTCCAACGACTGTAAAAGAAAAGCTTGATGATTCTAAGTTGTATATTGAATAATATTATTTTTAAATTAAATTACTATACATAATTACACAATAATGGTTGCCCTCGATGTTTCTCGCAGCAATGTAAATCACAACATTCTAGAGCTGATCCACATAGTAGATGAATAGAGGTTGCTCTGTTCCCACTCGGAAGGTAAATATCTCTGTAATTGACACATTTATTCTCATTAGTACTTAACACACTTTAATGTGATTACCAACAGTGCAACATGTCTAAAAGCTTGAAAAATAGACTTCAAAGCGAACACAAATATGAAATTATCTGGATATTTTCTTTATATTCTAACTTGTTACACTTGGTGAAAATTTATCAGTGACTTTTCACCAACAGAGATTACTCCTAGAACGAAAAGAGCTGCAAGATGTAGATTGAATTCATTCAGGTCGGATTCGAGTGCGGCTATGTACTAAGTTGAAGTGTATTCCGTTCAGAAACAATTGACGACAGAAAAAAGACAGCAAGATCAGGGAGCATTAAAGGTGGTAGAATGCGATAATCCAGACATAAGACAATATCTCATTTTGGGTCTTCTTCAAATTGTGTGGTCGAATATTATTATTATTATTATTATTTCTTTATTCCATCAAATATAAATGTTCATAATCACATTAAGAGGCCTGTTCCCTAAGACTCGATCATATTCGACCACCCCCGGACACGTGAGCTAGCAATGAGAACTGGGAGTCCATACTTGGGTGTTAGGAGTGCCCCCGGCCCTTATTACACAAAACGGCTGAAATTTCCTGTTTGTGCCCTCAGGCTATTAGAAAAAATAATTTAAAAAAAAAACTTTAAAAAATCATAATTTCTCAAATTGTTGAGATGAAGTCTAAATACCATCTGCGATGCGTCTAGAGTACACAGTGCTTGCTAATTCACTATTAGCATCGGATGTGCGCTGATTCCTAAACCACTTTTTTGACTCAAAGTTTTGGTTTTTTCGGACAAATCATCCCTTGTTTTAGTGAGTGCCCAAAATTTCCGACCAGGTATTGTAGCCTAAGCAATTCTGCATTGATTTAACTGAAAACTGGGTTCTTCCCGATCGACCATTTTGTAGAATTTTTTGCTCGAACTTCCGTCATCGATGGTTTTCCCGAACAAATGCTGTATTTTCCAAACGATTGGTGAGGAATTGTGGTCCACTCAAAGTTTAGAGGTGAGTCAAGTAAAATGACACAAGTAGCCCATCACTTGGATCAACTTGAAAATTTCGATTTTCACGACCCGGGGGTCATGGTCCGAAAATTTCAAAATTTCTCAAGTTTGAAATGTTTTCATTTATGTGGCTTATTGTGAAGTACTAATGATGTGAATAATATTCAGCCTATGCTCAATGGCTGGTCTCTCCTTTCAAACAATTTTCGAAAATTTTCATTCTGATTGCTTGCGAAAAATCAGAATTGTGTTTGAATCAGTTTCCAACTTGCTTTCTGTAACATCCTATCTAAGTGCTTTGCAATGTACATAATCAATATGAAAATCTTTGATTTTCGAAAATTCATATTTTTTTACCGTGACCCCGGGTCATGGAAATCGATTTTTCAAAAGTGACCCGAATGCCGGGATTCCAGTTCTACTACGTTTATTCATCATGAAACTTCACATTGTCATTGTCATTTGCTCATTGTCGCAGCATTCGAGTCTAAAAACTGCAATATTATAGAAATTTGCCATGAAAGTAGGCACTCAAATTGAATTTTACGAATTTTCGAAAATCAACGATTTTCATATTGATTATGCACATTGCAAACTACTAAGACAGAATGTTACAAAAAGCAAGTTGGAAACCGATTCAAACACGATTCTGACTTTTCACACTCATTCAGAACGAAAATTTTCGAAAAATTTTCGAAAATTGGTTGAAAGGAGAGACCAGCCATTGAGCATAGGCTGAATATTATTCACATCATTAGTACTTCACAATAAGCCACATAAATGAAAACATTTCAAACTTGAGAAATTTTGAAATTTTCGGACCATGACCCCCGGGTCGTGAAAATCGAAATTTTCAAGTTGATCCAAGTGATGGGCTACTTGTGTCATTTTACTTGACTCACCTCTAAACTTTGAGTGGACCACAATTCCTCACCAATCGTTTGGAAAATACAGCATTTGTTCGGGAAAACCATCGATGACGGAAGTTCGAGCAAAAAATTCTACAAAATGGTCGATCGGGAAGAACCCAGTTTTCAGTTAAATCAATGCAGAATTGCTTAGGCTATAGCCATGTATACAATACCTGGTCTGAAATTTTGGGCACTCACTAAAACAAGGGATGATTTGTCCGAAAAAACCAAAACTTTGAGTCAAAAAAGTGGTTTAGGAATCAGCGCACATCCGATGCTAATAGTGAATTAGCAAGCACTGTGTACTCTAGACGCATCGCAGATGGTATTTAGACTTCATCTCAACAATTTGAGAAATTATGATTTTTTAAAGTTTTTTTTTAAAATTATTTTTTCTAATAGCCTGAGGGCACAAACAGGAAATTTCAGCCGTTTTGTGTAATAAGGGCCGGGGGCACTCCTAACACCCAAGTATGGACTCCCAGTTCTCATTGCTAGCTCACGTGTCCGGGGCCCCCGGGGGGGGGGGTGGTCGAGTCTTAACGGCCATCTCTCTTAATAACACAGGGAAGAGGGGAGATGGATTTCCGTCGCTTATACGCGATTTCGGATTATGGGGAGACATTCGTAAATATTCCACGAAAGTGTTCGAGATGATCCTCGGTATCTTATCACAGTACTCGTCACTACTGATGATATCACCAGACTAGCTACTTATCGCGATCAACCAATGAAGACCTTTGGTTGGTGATAATATAATAGTAGTGCCCACTACTCATCTCCAGTTATAGGCGAGTGAAGAAACTTCGTGTGGCGATTGAAGACCATCAATTTAGCTCAAATATCCACTCCCCGAAAAAAAAATGTTTGTGGTGAAGGTTGTCAAACTCAAACTTTTCAATTATTTACAATTTTTGTTTGTTTGTTAGCCACGAGAAGTGAATGAACATAACATGGAGAACATAGATAGGAATAATAACCCTTGAAGTAAATATGGGAAAGAGCTTGCGCAATCAAGAAGGGCGCTCTGAATGGAGCAATGACTGTCGACTTAATAATTCACCAACCTAAAAGTAACTAAATAATAAATGTAAACTCACTCAAAACGTGGATCAGCGATAGGATGTTCACATAATCGATAATGTTCAGTCGGAGCTGTAGTATTGTCCCAATAATACCAATAACCATCGATTCTGAATATGGTGTGTGTTTTATGTATTTATTTATCATACATCCATAAGATGCGACAACATTTCAAACAACAAGTAAATAAGAGCTTGTGGGGTAAAAAACTATTAGGTTGGTTAGAAAGTCCGGTACATTTTTTGGTCAAACTTATTTATCGTGCATCTCAGTAATAGACAAGCGAATGATAATCGATATATGCCATCAACAGCGATGACCTTCATCGATCTCCCCTGCAGGGCCAGGACCCCACTTGCCTACCATTCCGAGGACTTAGAGCCAAAGTAGTGGGTGATGTCACGATTGAGGTCGGTCTCATTCTGTATGTCGTGCTCATCGAGATGACATTGAAGGTCGGAGAACAGGTGGTAATCATAAGGAGCCAGGTCCATGCTGTTGGGTGGGTGGGGTAGGAAGGACCATCCATATAACAATAGCTCGTTCTTGCACTTTTTCGCGGAGTCTGATCTGGCGTTATTATACAGAAATGATATTTGGGCTGTAGTTCCCCAGGCTGAATCGAAATGGAATTTCAGGCTACGTAGTTGGTGAATGTAGACATCGGCGTCAACGGTGCTACCATGCTTTAGCAGCTCCCAATACTCAATGTCACGGACAGACCACCACAACCACCACACCTGTTTTTTGCCATCAATTTCTGCATGAAGGACGGGGTCTGGGGTTTCACCGGAACTGAGCCACCCGCCCTTGGGTTCAACGTTAGAATACATCACCCACTTCTCGTCGCCAGTCATGATTCCTTCGAGTCATTCGAACCGGCGGTGGGAGGTGTGGAGTTTCAACGACGTGTCGACCCTCATCTGACGGTCGAAATCTGTCAGGGTACGGGGCAGCCTTCTTCTAAACTTTTTAGTCTTCCCGACTTATTCCAATTCGAGGACAATAGTAGCATGGGAGGCCCCAAGTATCTACTCCATTTCGCGGGTGGTCTGGAATGGGCTCTTCTCCTACGTTCCCCGCAAAAGGTCCACATACAGATAAAGGGGACGACTCGACCTCGGCTGGTCTTCGAGGTCCCACTCCTTCTTATTGAACAATTGGTACCATTTACTCAGCATGTGATGAACGATGGTCTTCTCGCCGTACACGGTGTTGATTTGGTTTTCCCAAGCCTTCTCTTTTAGCGTTGAGAATTAAGGGAATGTGGGGTCATGGCCAAAGTGAAAAAAATGACGGAAGTAAAACAACCGCCATTGCTCGTGGACAATGATGTAGACTTGTGGGCCTAGTGAAAAAGAATAAGAGATGTTCACACTCTCTAACCCACCTATGGGGAATTAGATCAGATGTTTACACGAACGGCGACATCGCAGCACAAATACCCTCAAAATGTACCGGACTTTCTAACCAACCTGATAGATGGGTAAGGGGAAGGTGGGGAAGTGCAGTTCGTAAATAGACTCTGTCGTGTATCAAAGATCAAACGGCGGTCAGTGATAGGTTAGGTTGGCAAGGCCTAGCAGTGGAGAGGTCCGCAAAGAATCAATATATATCAGATTGAGTCGAGAGTCTAATATGAGGGCACTAAAGTGGTGTTAAATGAATATTATAAGAAATATTAAAGAAGCTAATTTAACCTCAATGTTCTCGCAACGTTTTCATATAAACATATTGTGTCAATGTTAATGTGTTGATATAACATACAATATTGATGATTTTGTTATTATTCCATTCTGGATTGTTTCATGGATGAGATTCTCATACAACAAAACGCGTTCGAATGAAGGTATTGTGGTATCGGCACTGAACAACTTATATTAGTCAATACATTCTTACCATTTTAGACCTTATTTTATTATTTTATCAATTATTTATTCCGCTATTCTCGTTTTTTATTATCGCGATTTTTGCACAACATAAAAGCTTTTTTGAGACAATTTTACGTATGATAATGTTGCATGTTGAGAGTGAATAATAAATATAACTTACATTGAAGGACTGTTGAGTATAAGAGCAAAGATGAAGAATAAAAAATAAATCATTGAATGGATATAACTGAATAAATGAGAAAACGATTGAATTGAGGATATGAAAGAGACGCAATGGAAGTGTGAGAGAAATTGGAAGTGTAAAGAAAGAGTAGTTGAGAAGATTGAAAAGAAGGAAGGTTTACGAAGAATCAATCCAAACTCTATTCAAAACCATGGCAACTTTGGACGTATCCAATACCACGGGGCAATTATATGCATTTGTTTTATCAATATGTAAAGTGTTTTTCTAACGAAGAGAAAGGACATAACTTACAAGGGAAGTCAGCGGAGTCAGTCCGGGCGTTCGGGATGAGACATACACCATTCGATAGGTCTCCAAAAAAGAAGAACTTTTTCTATTTACCATTTTTCCTGAGGACTCCTGGGCGCCGAGATATTTGCATATTCCCCTCTCGTTTTCTGTTGAACGAAAAACCAGTCTCCTGGCTATTCGAAGAGAGGAAGTGGTGGCCGGGTGAGATGTTTCCATCACTTTTTTTCCAATGCTACCATCGTTAGTGGAATACGAGCAAAATATTTTGAGACAAGGCCATTGGGACCACGCGGCCACCACTTACTCTCTTCGAAGAGCCAAGAGACTGGTTGTTCGTTCAACAGAAAGCGAGAGGGGAGTATGCAAATATCTCGGCGCCCAAGAGTCCTCAGGAAAAATGGTAAATAGAAAAAGTTCGTATTTTTTGGAGACCTATCGAATGGTGTATGTCTCATCCCGAACGCCCGGACTGACTCCGCTGACTTCCCTTGTTAGACAAGGGAGAGAAAAATCGGTGACTTTCCATGCTTTAAAACAGTACACGAAAAACCTAATTCCGATGGTTTTAGACTTCATAGCCACACAGTCGGAAAGTCGAAATTTGAATTCAACAGCTGGTTTTGCGCCCGCGAATTCAAATTTGACTCTTTTTCGGTTTTCCGCGCTTTTTAAAAGAGACCGTTGAGAATGGTTACACTTCTCTTTGGATGTTTTATAGGTAGTATTGATTATTGGTATGTGATCGAAATACGAAATTAGAAAATGTCTTTAGTTAAGTATGTTTACTCTATCTTTATGAATGAGTAATCAGAAGATACATAATATTTTCGTATATACGTACGAAAATAGCTGACCGATGTAATAGTCCAACGAAGAAATAATACATTTTAACGCTTCCTATTATATATTTCAAAAACATTACATCAAATTGTAGAGACAAAGAGTGAAAATTTGTCTTGGATACGTAAACTTCCTTTCATAATGTGATATGAAATATTATCACGGGAGATAATTTTTGTTTCTAATTCATTGTAGCTTAGAATTTTGTAAAGGTGTCTCTATATTTCTTCGAGTAAACGGTATACTTTCATATTGGAGAAAATGAAATGATATGCGTGCAACAGATGGATGAAAGAAAAATGTTCTCTACCGGCAACATTTCATTCCTATGTCACTCACTCAACTATTATATATTATATGCTGACCATTCGAATTACCCACTCAAAAATTATACGATGTCGTCTACTGATGAAGTTCTTCTCTAGCGAGAGACATTAAAATATTTCTGACAAGAAGGAAAGGAAAAGGAGACATGAAGTAGTCGATAGAAATAACAAATGAAATAAATCTGAATGATGGAATAGTTGTTGCTACTCTGTGTTCATGGGAAACACCGATACTCAATTTAAAATTTCTATTCGATATATGATATTTATAGTCAATGAATTGTAGGGACGACAGAGGGTGTCGATTGCGGAAATATAAAAAAAATCATATAACTAATAAATAAAGACGTAATTTGGCTATTAAAAATTGTCCTGAAATCTTATCTATATGCGTATTTTTAAAATTTTTATCGAGGGTAGTTTCTTCAGCTAGTTTTTACGCAGCTTTAAGATATTTCAAAAAATTGAAGAAAACAAAATCTAGAAGTGAATCACGTAATAAGTTACGTTAGGAAAGGAATCTCGCCTTGTGAATATGAATGACTATTCAATAGAGAAGAAAATTCTGATTCTAGCGAAACATATTTCGGTGCACAATGACTGAAATGAAACTAATCTTTTTTTAAACAAATAAAAGTTGCGAATGTTGAAATGATATATTAAGCCTATCAACAGAAAAGGATCAACAGACGAATCCTCTCCTAGAAGGCTTTGGAATGCCTGGAGGTGTACTTCCAACTGTCGAGCAGGCCTAATGGACGATAGCTTACCGTTTTCGTGGGTTTACAACTTCAATCAACAAGTTTCAGTTCGATCGTTTTTTGAATGGAGAATAACATCTCTCAGAAACGGAAGAATAAGAATTTACAAGAAAATTCCCCCTGCCCCTGACTTACTCTTCTGCACTTAGTGCTGATAAGATAAATGTATTGTATTGTATTGTATTACGACTATATTTAAAATGAATGCAATCGTTTCACGGAATACCATCCCCGAAAGTCATTAAATGCATCTGAAAAAATATTTTACAAAACAAATCCACAAAAAACACTTTTCGAAAGCAATTACTCCGCAAGTTCACATAACATGAGAGCGAGCCCAATTCCTATTTCATTTTGGTAATATGACATAATGTTTTTTTCTTTAATTAAACATTATTACTGTGCAATTTCATTTCTTTTTGTTGTCAGAATTGTTATTGTAATGTCTTTCTTGTTCATATCGATCTATGATTATGGACATATGAAAGACTATTTAATTAGATGATCAGTTGAGATATTCAATTATCATTTAGAACTTGACATCATCTTCATCATCCTCTTCATTATTCATTTTCATTGATCTAGTGTTCACTTTTCCATTGTTGAATGCAGTTTGGGAAACGTCGAACAGACGCAAACAACGTTCCACAATGCTTATTTCCGTCTGCAAAGAAATATCGGCATATTTGACGCACATTATTTACCACGTACAAAACTTACATTAGCAAAGAAACTGGAAAAGATCGTCTGAACACTGCGAATTAATACAAGAATGAACATCAAGAACTGAAAATTATAGAATTTAAACTCAAGTTTACTACGTTATGGGTGAATAGAAGGATCACACTCTGTTATCCCAGTGTTCGGGATACTCAATAGATTTCTTCGCATGATCCTCATTCCATTTACGAATAGCAATATAAAGACCTGTACATATAATTAAATTTTCTTAAAGATGGAGAACCGCGAATGTTTATGCAAATCTCTAACTACATATTCAAAGGTTAATATACAATAAGTTATACTCTCGCCTGGTGAGACAGCTGAATGATAACCAGTCCGTTTTTTTTGCTCGCGCGGTACGCCGTCGAGAGGCCAAAACACCCACAAACAAACAAATACTGCAGCATGGTCGCGGGTTCGAAAACTATTGCCGAAATTTCCATTTTTTTAAAGCGCGCCTTTCCTGAACATCAAGCAGTGATTCATTCGTGACTTTAGCGATAAACACACACAGTTAGCAAAAAAAAGAAATAGTCTAAGGTTTTAGAATAGCTTTTGCCATCTTTCCGTCTTTACAGTTTGCTATATCTCTCCATATTTAAAGGTAAAAGTCGTACCAAAAGAAGCTGCATAGTAGAGAGCGAGAACAATAACATGGTAGAACGTACGTAGATAACGTTCACCACGAATCACCAACTGGAAAAATGATCTATGATCTTTAATCTTTGATCTTTGATTTGTTGGCAGAGCCTCACCGTTGGGAAGAAACATGAAAAAAAGTTACGAGCAATGATTAAACCACAAATGAGAAAACCACAGGTGAAGAGACAAGTGGCGGTTACTGAAATTGTTTTTATTATAGATGGAAGAACCGTCCGATTTTGACATTCCACTCTTGCAACACACTCTCCCTCACATGTATATATATGAGAGGAATCGCCAGAGGTTCGACCACCCCCCGGACATAGAAATTTCGACCCCCTGAAAAATTCAGATTAAGTACTTTGAACGATGCTCTATCGAACTGCGTTGGCCGAATTTGCATATCTGCTCTCATTTTCGAGTAGCAGTAGGTCAAAGTTGGCAGGTACGGTATTTTTGGCTCGAGTGTGCGTCAGAAAAATAACTCCGTTCAAAATAATGATAGACAATTTTTCAAAAAAAAGCATCGAAAGAGGAGATCTTGGTCACCATTTCCCAGTTGATGACGTCATTTTTCGACCATGCGCCGGTGCGGGGCGGTCGGTTTTATGAAAAAGTGACGTAACTTTCCTAATCGGAAAAAGTGCACTTTTCTTCTATGCGCGTTTTGTTGCACCCATATTTGTCTAAAAATGACCCAAGTTTCAGAGGATTTGAGAAATGGAAAAAAAAGGCGTTGATTTTAGTGACGCGACCTCGGCTTATTCCTTTATTTAGTGACGCGACCTCGGCTTATTCCTTTATCAAGAAACAGTAAAGGAGCTAAAATGACTCAAAAACATCCGAAAAAACATTACGAGCTCAAAATACCCATATATGACAGTTATTTGAAACACAAAATCACCAAGTTCCGAAAAATTTGAAAAAAAACCATATTTTGCTTTTCCACGTGGAAAAAACGTTTCAGTAATGTTAATTAATCTTTATAATATTTCTTATAATGTTTTTGAACATTTATGTTTTTGGAAGTGAAGGCCTACCTGCTTTTAGAGCCGAGATTTCCGCCATCGAGATTACACGCGCGCGGCCCAACTCCGCGCGACTCACGGAGGGCAACGGGTACGAATTCTTTCTCATCCGTATCCGGGCGGTTTTTATCCGTATCCGTGAAAAAGTATGTACGTGTAAATGCTATTTCACGGTCGCAGTGATAAATCTTTAATCCCTTCCCCAAATCACTTTTCGCATTTCGTTTACAATCGTTTAGGTCTAGATCGACGCAAAAACACTTAAATTATTGCGCGTAACTGGGAACAGCGAACAAAATAGTCGAAATAGAATTGAAAAGGCCAGAAACTTGCGAGTGTTTTATACTTTTAGCGCGGGAAGAGCATTTCGCTAGCGCGGAAGGTCGCTGCGCGTCCATCCGCCTCAATTACCCTTTGAGAAGAGATGTATTGCCATAAAATGAACGTTTTCCAGCTCAGAATGACTCAAAACAACTTGTTTCATCATTGTTAGCACGAAAAACTCATTGGAACACGTTTTCTGCGTCTGTAAAAATCAGCAAAAGATTTGGATCGAACCGGGGTTCGAACCCGCTCGGTGTTTTTAGAGCGGTACCTCTTTACATCGACGCCTCGAATGATTTTGCTTATTTTATTTATTTATTTACCGCAAGGGTGTTTCAACAACTACAAAGTGTTCGAGTGCAAAACAAATATGTGAAAGAATAAAATTATTAAAAGAGAGGTGGATGGGGATGGGGGGAAGGTGTGAGATCAATTGATTTACTAAACATAGTAATAGTAATAGTAACATATTAACATGATACAACGGATGTCTTTGTAATATGTTATCTCAGTGTTAATTGTTTTGAATTATGACTTATTTCTCTAATAAATGTATCTTATCTAACATTAGTTTTGACATTGTACTCCATCATTCCTTGAAGAGAGATAAAGAGAGAGAGAGAGAGA
The DNA here is from genome assembly GCA_943737045.1 of Parapristionchus giblindavisi. Classification (NCBI taxonomy): domain Eukaryota; kingdom Metazoa; phylum Nematoda; class Chromadorea; order Rhabditida; family Diplogasteridae; genus Parapristionchus; species Parapristionchus giblindavisi. The sequence continues at coordinate 160,294 of CALSFV010000113.1, read as the reverse complement.
GAGAGAGAGAGAGAGAGAGAGAGAGGAAGGTTTGGGGGGGGGGGCTCACACTCGTTCTTTGTTGTTCAAATGGAACTCTGTTCGCTCAGTTTTCTAACATCTCCATTTCGTGTAGTTGCCAGATCTTAGTCTAACTTCTCCTTTTTTCTCTCCCTGTTTGTTCACGAAAGAGCGTGTGGGAGTGAGAGAGCGGATGATGAGCAGTCGCGCGGAGTTGGGCCGCGCGCGTGTAATCTCGATGGCGGAAATCTCGGCTCTAAAAGCAGGTAGGCCTTCACTTCCAAAAACATAAATGTTCAAAAACATTATAAGAAATATTATAAAGATTAATTAACATTACTGAAACGTTTTTTCCACGTGGAAAAGCAAAATATGGTTTTTTTCAAATTTTTCGGAACTTGGTGATTTTGTGTTTCAAATAACTGTCATATATGGGTATTTTGAGCTCGTAATGTTTTTTCGGATGTTTTTGAGTCATTTTAGCTCCTTTACTGTTTCTTGATAAAGGAATAAGCCGAGGTCGCGTCACTAAATAAAGGAATAAGCCGAGGTCGCGTCACTAAAATCAACGCCTTTTTTTTCCATTTCTCAAATCCTCTGAAACTTGGGTCATTTTTAGACAAATATGGGTGCAACAAAACGCGCATAGAAGAAAAGTGCACTTTTTCCGATTAGGAAAGTTACGTCACTTTTTCATAAAACCGACCGCCCCGCACCGGCGCATGGTCGAAAAATGACGTCATCAACTGGGAAATGGTGACCAAGATCTCCTCTTTCGATGCTTTTTTTGAAAAATTGTCTATCATTATTTTGAACGGAGTTATTTTTCTGACGCACACTCGAGCCAAAAATACCGTACCTGCCAACTTTGACCTACCGCTACTCGAAAATGAGAGCAGATATGCAAATTCGGCCAACGCAGTTCGATAGACCATCGTTCAAAGTACTTAATCTGAATTTTTCAGGGGGTCGAAATTTCTATGTCCGGGGACCCTCCCAAACGGTCGATTTTCTCGCGATTCCTCTCATATACGTAGTGCGGTAGAATTATGGAAACACGACTTCCTGCATTTAGCAGTGGTTTTTCATTGCTTTGTGTGTTCCCCGGCGCTCTTGAAATAATTTCATTGAAAAATTCACCATTATGAGCATCTCGTTTCTGAGTTTGGCGCTGATTGCTCTCCACTCAGTGAAATGGCACACCCTTGAATAAATGCCTGTCCTTCTGGCTTTCTGCTTCGGCGGAACACATGTTGACACTTTCTCTGACAAGACGCTCTTCACAGTGGAACAATCGTACAACCCCCCAAACGATAGGTTATTGGTAGATGACTCCTAAGAAGCGAATGAGAGTTGAATCGAGGTTCTCTTACTCGGAAAGTCATGGTCTGGGTTGACATCTGTGCCATAGGCCAGACTCTCCTGGTTTTCGTCGATCATGGAGTTGGACTAAGATAACAACCTGTAAGAGATCCAAATGGAGTGTCTGCGCCCTGTCGCCACACGACACTTTGGGAACAGGCATTGGAGCTAAAAGAAAGATTCTGCACCGACTCACAAGGCGATTGGGAATGCTTGGTTCAAGACCCGTTTTCACTTCTTCATCAGCTCCTCGGAATTGCCTCCTGCTCTCCCGATCTTAACCCCTCGACTATTTTATGTGATCAGTTCTCGAGAGCAAGGCCTGTGCACGTCTCCACTCGTATCTGGAGTCGCTCAAGAAGGCCCTTCTCCGGGAATGGAAAAGAATCGACCTACCATACCATTCCGCCACCGTTGTTCGTACCAGGGCTAGGACAAAAAATATTTCGACCAAAAAATTTTTTGTTTGGGTTCAAAAAAAAATTTCTCACCGAACAAAAAAACCAAAAACAAAAACAAAAAAATATATAATTAATTTTTCCCACTTTTCAGAGAAAATTTTAAATTTATGTCCTTTAAAGGTGTGTCCCACGAATATTTTCGTGAATAAACTGTGAAAACAGGATGGTAGCAAAAGTCATATAAGTCACCATATACTATTTCTTTTATAATGATTCTGCGTATTGATTGGCATAATCACGATTGAAAGATGTTCAATAGTGCAGGGAATGGAGAAATGGAGATGGGAAGGGGCCTAATGAGAGGGCAAAGGTTGAGTGCCGGTCGCAAACTGAACATAAACACACTTTTTAGTTACAGTATATGTATGAGGGGGCTCATTCCCATCGTGGTAGGAGCCAATCATTCCTTTCGTGTGTCCCCATCTTTAAATATCAACTATTCTTTATTCAGTGTCAAAATTCTTAAAATCAGCAACTAAAACAAACATAGCAGATAAATTCCTTTTGTCGATTTGTTATCGGCAGCATTTTATTGATTAGTTAAAGTAGGAAATCAGGAAATTGAGGGTGCGTTATTATCGTGAAGAACGTGGGACCAATTATGTGGCATTCTATGCCGTTTGATTCCCGTTTGCAATTTTCTCTATATTCAGCTTTCAAATTCGAAAGGCCGCATTGTCCCTGGCATTTCCTTGGCGTAACAACGAACTTTCAGCTCGGATTACGGTATTCCGGGGCATCCATGATAATATTGGTTTTGTATTCACAATCAGGCAGATGTCATATATAACACGCTATCTGAGAAAATCGACATAGGTGCGGTATCGACGAAAAATAGATTTTTCTGTTTTATGTATGATAATTACAGGCTCAATGAGTGTAGTTCACTGGTACGTGGAAATTGCCCAATTGAAATTTCGCTTCAAGAGGTGACCACACAACGATTTGGCGCCTTTTCTTAAAACGTTTATTTCGAATCCAATCGATTCGGGAGTGGATGCAATCGACTCCTTGGCTAATTCTAAGAAACTATTATCGAGGAGAGTTTTTTGATCAACGGTCAACGAAGGCTGGAATCAGGAATTTTCGGAAAAAAATTCACATTAAATTAATTCTCACTATTTTCCCATGGAGAAAGTAAATTTTTTATTTGCTCAATCGCTTCTACATGTCATAACACATCTTCAGTTTAAAAAGTGTAATTTATAAAAAATTGGAAATTTATGCACGAATCAATTTTGTTCGTTGAACTTAATTGTGGTGAGGATTGGCGACTTTCATAAAAAGTTTATTTCGAATCTAATCGATTCGTCAGTGGGCGCATTCGAATCCTTGACTAATTCTAAGAAACTATTGCTGAGGAGAGTTTTTCGATCAACGGTCAACGAACGCTGGAATTGGCAATTTTCGAAAAAAATTAAATTAATTCACACTATTTTCCCATGGCGAATGTAAACTTTTTATTTGCTCAATCGCTGCTACATATCATAACACATCTTAGCGCATATACGAATAAGTAAATAGAATAAAAATTACATCACAATGATGATTAGAATAGTGAACAACACTGCCCAACTACAGCTACACTCCGAACCACCGGATGAACAGTCAAATACTCGTGTCATTGCGTTGCAATACGCACGAAACTAGCAGAAAAGCGACAAAAAATCGATTAGGAAATCTCTTCTTGCCCTTACCATAATTCCTCACCATAATTCATACAACAACGACAAAATTGATTCGAACACAAATTTATTTTTTTTTATAAATTACACTTTTTTAACTGAAGATGTGTTATGATATGTAGCAGCGATTGAGCAAATAAAAAGTGTACATTCGCCATGGGAAAATAGTGAGAATTAATTTAATGTAAACATTTTTTTTCGAAAATTGCCAATTCCAGCGTTCGTTGACCGTTGATCGAAAAACTCTCCTCAGCAATAGTTTCTTAGAATTAGTCAAGGATTCGAATGCGCCCACTCCCGAATCGAATAGATTCGAAATAAACTTTTTCATTAAAAGTCGCCAATCCTCACCACAATTAAGTTCAACGAACAAAATTGATTTGTGCATAAATTTCCAATTTTTTATAAATTACACTTTTTTAAACTGAAGACGTGTTATAATATTTAGAAGCTATTAAGCAAATAAATAATTTACTTTCTCCATGGGAAAATAGTGAGAATTAATTTAATGTAAATTTTTTTCGAAAATTCCTGATTCCAGCCTTCATTGACCGTTGATCAAAAAACTCTCCTCGACAATAGTTTCTTAGAATTAGCCAAGGAGTCGATTGCATCCACTCCCGAATCGATTGGATTCGAAATAAACTTTTTAGGAAAAGGCGCCAAATCGTTGTGTGGTCACCCCCTGAAGCGAATTTTCAATTGGAAGCAATTTCCAAGTACCAGTGAACTACACTCATGGAGCCTGTAATTATCACACAAAAAGCAGAAAAATTCATTTTTCATCGGTACCAAGAAATATTCCAGTTGTTGAATTCTCTCAGATAGTGTTTTATAGCCCTGCCTGACAAGTATAGTCACTCAAGAAAAAACTCCCCTTCTTTAACACTATTCCGTAATATTACACTCACCAAAATTGTCTTGCGGTGAAAAATATTTTTTGGTTTTTGCAGAAAAACCAAACAAAAAAATACCGAACAAAAAATTCTCAACAACCCAATAAAACAAAAAAACAACAAAAAAAACCAAACAAAAAATCCCAGACCTGAGTTCGTACCAATACCGTTTGAAGCAATTTATTAAAGCGAAAGGAGGCAGAATTGAGAAGTTAAGACAGGTTGTTGTTGATACGATAGTTGTTGATAAAATATTATATGTTGAACCGAGTTTCTCAATATATGTGATCATGGGATATCTAAGATCGTGTTTCCATAATTCTGCCGCACCCTGTATAAAGAGTTCTTACCTGAAATGGGTTCATTGTTTAGTCCTTTTGACCATTGTACATGTTGTAATGCAATGGGATCACATGACTGGTATTTTTGAGTAATGCTGACAGATTGGGTCTCGTTGCTAAAATAGATAATAATAATAATATTCATAATATTCATAAATTCATGAATATACAATGAAACGTGCGATGATGAAAAAGTAAAGTGATGGTGCTTATGAATGACCTCGACAAATTACTAAGAGATAAAACATAACATGGTGTTCTAATAATGGTAGAAATTACCGTGAAAAAATTCACTAAAATGCAGGCAAATGATTGTGACAAATGATAGAATAGATGTTCAATCATTGACAATAATAGAATAATACTTACTTTATCTTGAGCGTAGACAAAGACTCAACGAGTCCAGTACAATTATTCATAGGTTCACATCGAAAAGCGGACTTAACGATGAAGTTACAGAGAATGATTGTGATGAAGATCACTGCAAAAGGAAAACTTAGATTAAAGGGTCTGGTCTAAATTGATGATGATACAAATGATGGATAAGCTCATGGAGTGTTCAAACCGTTTCTTTATTAGTGATTTGCTTTTGTGAGATGAACATATAAACCTCCATAATGATGGAATTTCTAGCTGGTCGATACTAGAAACACAAAAATCGAATTGACATACACTCAAAGAAATGGGCGATATGAGTTAATTTCATAAGGACGACTGCTCTTGGCGATGAGTATATTAAGAAATGAACGATGATAGCAATCGTGAATATTAAAGCAACGTATATATATATATATATATATACATGTGTTGAAATGTAATCATTGTCTATATTATAATTAAATTATGTCATCATATGATGTTTTTAACCGCAAAGCTTTGTATGTACGCAATATGCACCAATAGACTCGTTCAACCTTAACCGTGATTTGTGAGATCTACCGCAGGTAATTTTAAATTGGAGTAGTTCCGCTATTTCTTACCAGAGATACCCAATGCTTCGCGTTTTCTCAGTTCATGTCTATCAATTAAAATATATATACAGTCGCGCCGGAAAGTCAGTGCCAACTTTTTGTTTTTGTTATATTTTGTGATCCAAGCGTGCTATTGGGCCGCTCCCGCGAGTTCTTATGGGAAATTTATCGGAGAATCCGACCCTGATATTGCGGACTCATGAAAATTTCTCATTGTTGCGTAATGATGACGCAATCGAAGTCCACTTTTTTGAAAAATCATAACTCCGAGGAAAAATTTTTTCCAGCCTACCGTTCTTCTATAAGTTTGAGATCTACGCGTCGGCTACTCCGAAAAATTTTTTAGGTTGCTGCGATTTTTTTCAGCCGCGGCGGCCTTGATGCAAAATGGCGGCTGCAAACTCATATCTCAGCTCCCAGACAAGCTAGAGACTCGTTCGTGGGCTCAAAATGATCCTTATGATGTCCCAAATACACCCTGAAAAAGTGGTCTTGATCGGACCATAATTGCCTTGAGTACGCCAAAAAGTCACTTTTTCAGATGACCTCACTTTGAGGGCTTACAATTATGGGAGTGATTTTTCTAGAAATGTGGTTCTTGGGCTAAAATGTGCCAAATCCATCCCAGAAGTCATCCTCATACTTTGGTGAAAGCAGCTTGCTTCCCATCATCACGGCAAGCGTTATGCGAGAATGTACTAGTTACGACGCGCACCACAAGGGGAGGGGAGGGAATGGAGAGGCGTGCGCTCGCACTGTGAGTGCGTGCGGGAAAGACTGATGTGGCACCGAGGGGTTGCAAGATGGGTTCTCCCAAGCTTGTAGACGTATTCTATGATGGTTTTGGCACATTTTAGCACAAGAACCAAAATTTTAGAAAAATCATTCTCATAAGTGCATTCCCTCAAAGGACACCAAAAAGTGCAAGCTCAGATCTCAGCTCTCAGACAAGCTAGAGACTCGTTCGTGGGATCAAAATGATCCGTATGATGTCCCAAATACACCCTGAAAATTTGGTCTTGATCGGAACACAATTGCTTTCAGTACACCGAAAAGTCACTTTTTTCAGATGACCTCACTTTGAGGGCATGCACTTATGAGAATGATTTTTCTAAAATTTTGGTTCTTGTGCTAAAATGTGCCAAAACCATCATAGAATACGTCTACAAGCTTGGGAGAACCCATCTTGCAACCCCTCGGTGCCACATCAGTCTTTCCCGCACGCACTCACAGTGCGAGCGCACGCCTCTCCCCTCCCTCCCCTCCCCTTGTGGTGCGCGTCGTAACTAGTACATTCTCGCATAACGCTTGCCGTGAAGATGGGAAGCAAGCTGCTTTCACCAAAGTATGAGGATGACTTCTGGGATGGTTTTGACACATTTTAGCCCTAGAACCACATTTCTAGAAAAATCACTCCCATAATTGTAAGCCCTCAAAGTGAGGTCATCTGAAAAAGTGACTTTTTGGCGTACTCAAGGCAATTATGGTCCGATCAAGACAAATTTTTCAGGGTGTATTTGGGACATCATAAGGATCATTTTGAGCTCAAGAACGAGTCTCTAGCTTGTCTGGGAGCTGAGATATGAGTTTGCAGCCGCCATTTTGCATCAAGGCCGCCGCGGCTGAAAAAAATCGCAGCAACCTAAAAAAATTTTTCGGAGTAGCCGACGCGTAAATCTCAAACTTATAGAAGAACGGTAGGCTGGAAAAAATTTTTCCTCGGAGTTATGATTTTTCAAAAAAGTGGACTTCGATTGCGTCATCATTACTCAACAATGAGAAATTTTCATGAGTCCGCAATATCAGGGTCGGATTCTCCGATAAATTTCCCATAAGAACTCGCGGGAGCGGCCCAATAGCACGCTTGGTTCACAAAATATAACAAAAACAAAAAGTTGGCACTGACTTTCCGGCGCGACTGTATATGTTTGATATATCATCACATAAGACATTCAAACAAGTTTACTGTGTTCTCGATTATAAATGATCTCGTTTCACTTTCAAACAAATGAGGACAATTTGATCTGTTCTCATTTAAATCTCTTCATTTCGCTAAATATATATCCTCTCTTATCTATCTCGAGAACAAATCAGCCACATTCGATTATCGTCTGATTATGTGGTAAATATGATAAATGAACAATCTTTATCGTTTCGTTGAAGGAACATCATCTTTTAAAAGGAATATCGAACAAGTGAAGTATCCCAGAAAATTCAGTAGGAAATAACGCAAAATCTCCATCGTTTTCGATAATGACACTTTAAGTGCAAACAATACTTAGTCTTAGAATACTAGAGTTCTAATAGTGAATGTGCATACAGGCTCCAAATGTTCCAATCACTGCAGTGGTGGTACGAATCATACTCATCCACTGAATAATGGATATTTGTAGTTTGGATAAGCAATGGGATATGATTGGATAGACTGATATCCATAAACGGTTGGATATGACAATTGATATCCATAGTTATTCGTCGAATATGAGTTTGTGTGATATCCATAAATAGGTTGTTGATAAACATAGTTGTATTGATGAAATTGAGGTTGCAGATAGGAATTGTAGTAGATGGATCGATAACTTTGATTCCGTCTATACATCCAATATGGATCACTATTGGGATAATAACTGATATGATCTCGGCCTGCCATATGTCGAAGATAACGTCCAAGACCTCCACGCCCATTCAATACGATACCTGAATTATGGTTCATAAACTGTTCTTGAGTTGGTGAAAGTTTGTTTAAAGGGAGAGTAACCTTATTGTTATCCAAAAAATAACAGGTAAAAGCTCACTGGAAAAGGGTAACTCATGTTGTACAGACTCGACACGATCAACATATCTCCTGTATTTGGAATTTTGCCAAGAACACAGTGAAATTTAAAGGGAATACTGCTTATGAGGCAATAAATTAATGTAGGGAAGTGCCTCAAGATGTTCAAAATCTGTTCAAAACACTCCCGCACACAAAAGTTGTGTTCACATGTTCTCTCTCATTCCTTCCTTAGCTGTCAATCACATCATAATCACATCACCGGATGTGCGCAGTCGGTCAATTATTTGGCCTCTCTGTCCGATACTCATGTATACTCTTTTGTAGATTTTTTAAAATTTTCTCACGATTATTACCCCCCACCAGTTAAATGGATATATTGACAAAGGTTACTGTCCCTTAAAGAGTCTATGAGAGCATGTCTGAGGGAATTTACATAATGACGGGGGTGCGGACACAGCAAAAAATAAATATTTTTGTTTGATGTGGAATATAATAGTGCCAGGCGACTTCAGCCGTGCATATAAGAAAGTTTGATTTTGTGTCTGAAGGTTACTGTAAGAAAAAATGTTCGGTAGGTCGAAAAAAATTATTTCGGCTTCGAAGCATCCGATCGACCTGGGACTGGTGCCAATCGATTCCCCTTGTGAATACAAGCACATTTTACTCCAACCACTTTTTAATCAGAACTCCGAAGAATCGAGTTAATATGAAAGTAAACTTTTGAACGTTAATTACTATACGACGGTTCTCTAGAATAAACAAATTAAATTTGCTTAAATCGTTCTATATTTAATAACTAACCTTACATTAAAATATGAAGACAAAAAAACGCGGGGAAATTTGGACACGATAGCAAAATATGAGAGTAACTCAGTGAAAAAGTCACTTCACGATCTTATTTTGGCGCACTTGTCATACTGTAGGCGGTATATTTTTCACGGCTCTATACCCGGTATCCGTTATAAGTTTGATTTATTCCACAAAAAGAAACCACATCTCAGCCTGCGACCACAAAACGATGTTTTTATTAAATTAAAACACACGATAGCGAGCACGGGTGGGACATAATAGCTATACAGTAACCTTCAGACACAAAATCAAACTTTCTTATATGCACGGCTGAAGTCGCCTGGCAGTGCACTATTATATTCCACATCAAACAAAAATATTTATTTTTTGCTATGTCCTCTCATATTTGAGTCCTCTCAGACATGCTCTCCTATATATCTCCCATTGACAATAAAACTGAACGATCGTAAATTTAACCTCTCGTAAACTGCGGTAGTTGGAAAGATAAAAAGATCTTTGAAATGCGAGAGCGTGCATAGGCGTACTTTATTCATTTGAATTTTTTGCATTATAAAGAAAAAAGTACCATTAAGACTTCCTTCCATGAGGGCACATTTAGAGATAGACATAAGTGAAATGAAGAGAATAAGGATTGGAGACATTAAGGACCTGCAGAGGAATTCTTTCAATATTATACAGTATAGTCAAACAGGTTAAAATGATGATCATTTATTCCTCTAAGCGAAACATTATTCTTCGTTCAAGTAATGTATTGGTATAGAGTGAACTTATGATCCTCTATAAGCTTGATACGATAGTTAAGTAGTCAGTGTACCCATATCGTGATTCATTCTTTTATTCGATTATCTCTTTGTATCTCTCAATGTCTGGGGATAACAGAAACCTCTTCGCTTGATTGTTATCTCTATAGCAAATCAAATGGAATAGAGGAGTAATGGGGTGAGACAGGATAACTTTTCGATCTTTGTCCATTGATACGGTTCAATATGTTCCTCGTCTCATTATGATCACAGGAAATTCATTCATAGTAAGATGAATATTCCATAGTGTCACCATTGTATCTACTTTGTTTTAGTGAACGTAAAGAGCAACATGCACTCAACATGTGATCAACAATCAGTAATGTACTCTTTCAAATCAGAACACGAATAAAAACAGGAAATAAAGGGGTGATGTTTCAAATGTCTCCTTTACAAGAATCTTTTTTTTAAATAAAAACATAATGATACGCAAGAAAAGTTTCTGTGTAAGGAATTACATGACATATGAAATACTTTACATTGGATTAACCTACATTCATGTTAGAAAGTTTGATGAACTCTGGGTACATTAAATTTCAAATTCGATACTCATCAATTACTGAATGTTTCAGTAATTGATGAGTATCGAATTTGAAATTTAATGTACCCAGAGGAATAGATGAATGGTTAGAGATTCAAATGAAAGAATTGATCATATCTATACACATTAATATCGATCTCAAGTCTTATGATTAACTGATTGCAATGAATAAGACATGATGTCAACCAAAACAGAGATCATTCAATGAAGTTATTAATTTCTAAGAAGACTATAGAATGCTCCATCATTATTGAGTGCATCGAATAGTACATATACTTGGATTTCCTTCCTCATCATGTCTGTTCGAAACTGAAAAGTTCTATAAGAAAAAATTGTCTTTTAGTTTGGTTGGTATATTTCTTAGAGCGATAAACCGTTGACAACGATATAGTCCATGTCGAAAGTCTTATATCGGCAATTGGTTTTCACTAAACTTTGAGCTTACTTTAGCTTCTATCAGTACATCCATTAGTTGACCGATTCGATTGGCATAATCATAATTTCGCTGAACTTCCCTTAAAATGCTTAAATTTAAAAAAAAACAATTAAAAGAATAATACAAGTTGATTTATATTACGTGTAATAAACGTGTAGCTCCTTGAATATTTTTGACCTCATTAGATAACACAGATCATACACATTCTCTGCCACCTCCAGGTTAAAATCTAAAAAATAAAGCAAAATCAAAAATTTGAAATTATCGAAAAGAATGAAGATACCTGCAGTCCACATGCTGAGAGAGACAAGTGCTGATCTTTCAAAGGACGTTAATTCTAATCTTTTTAATGTATCAATGTACATCTTTGAAACTACAGCGATATTGTTTTCAGCAAATCTTCTGTAGAAATAAGGAGTTGTTTATGATATGATAAGAGTTCTTTTGAATTGAACCTCATCACAGCTGATTTATCTCTCTGGAATATATCTAAACATTCAGTGAAGAAAGAATCAGGATTGATTTGTTCCACAACTGTTGCACATGATATTTGGCTGCAATTTATTTGAATTAAAATTTTTTTTTAATCATACCGAATATTTATTGGAAAGAGTCCTGCTTTGGCGGTTCGCAATTCCATCTCGAAATAGAACAACTCTGATTGAAACGAACGAAAAAGAATCCACTAAAATAATAATTTGATTTTCAAAAATACGAAAACTCTTTACCTGGTCATTTTCCGACAGGAATGTATATTCTGTGAAGGCGTCATTGCAGAATTGAGCTACCATCGGTAGGGTGACTTCCATTATTTTATCAAGTAATGGAGCACTACAAATGCTTATCTGAAAACTGTATTTATAAACGTTGTAGTAAAAAATATTTTGAATGAAGATAATGTAATGGAAAATAAATATTACAGGAACGAACTTGTTCGAATTCTTTTGTCGGATCAGAAAATGCTGCGAGAGGCTGGTCTTCTAATAATTTGAGCTCAGCGTTTTTTCGCTGTTTATTCAGCATACTGAATGCTGAATTTATATTTTTTGTCGCGCAAAATAGCCCTCACTCGTAAATTGTCTCCACTTTATGTAACATAGGGGTAAGAAATTCCGTTTTGATTTGTTTGGACTGAAATCAATGAGAATATCCAATTGATTTGAATTTTATCTTTCTAATGGCTCGTTAAAAAATAGTGGAAAACCGAAATCGGCGACTTTCCACCTGTTAAAAAAGTACCCGGAAAGTCGAAAATGGAAACACGAAATTTGAATTCGCGCGCGCGCAAAGAGGTGCGGGAATTCAAATTCCGACTTTCCGTCACCGATTTTTAGCAGTAAAATAGAAATTCAACTTCCTTCTTGCTAAAAATAGAATCCGCGAAAATTCGCTGTCGGAATTTGAATTCCCGCACCTCTTTGAGCGCGCGCGAATTCAAATTTCGTGTTTTCATTTTCGACTTTCCGGGTACTTTTTTAACGGGTGGAAAGTCGCCGATTTCGGTTTTCCACTATTTTTTTAACGAGCCATAACAATGGTCTATGGAAAGAAAATGTTTAATTTATTTTTCATACCTTTACTACCTTTGATATTATACAATTGGAGTACGATTCATCATATGTTTCACGTATTTTGCTTTTAGCACCACCTGCAACAATATTTCAAGTTTTACTTGAGAAAAGCTACTGAAACGTACAAATACTGAGCATTCCAATCTGTTTGCATCGATTGAAACGACAGCGTTTACAGAGATGACGACGTGCTTAATTCGAAAATTGGCCTAACAATACTTTTCATACTTTATAACGTGAAACTTATAACTTTATAACGGTCGGTTGGACTATTCTCTCTCGACTACACTCGCCTATTCCATCAAGAGAAGAGGACCAACAGTTGAGTCCCCTCCTAGTAGACTTTGGAAAGTCAGGAGCGGTATATCCGTATTGTCAAGCAGGCCGATTGGACGAGCAACGTCAAGTTTTCGTGGGTTATTTGACTATTCTAATCAAGTTTCATATGCTGACGTTTTCTTGAATGGAGATGAATTCTCTCAGAAGCGAAAGGATAAATCTTGTGGATAAGAAGATTCCCCCTGTTATGTCCCCTTCTGCATTTAATGTGCTGATAAGATAAATAATTGAAAACGTGAAATACAACATAATGAAATTATTATAGGCCAAAGTGAAACTTACAAACTGTCAGACTACAATCGCCTCTGAATCGACAAACATATATCTTCTTCAACAAAATACATCGTCGATAAAAAGCCGAACATGCTCTATTAATAATAATAATCATAAAGAACATATGGAATCAATCAAGATCGTTTATAGAGAAATTAAATATGTTTGAGAGTATAATAAATCCATTGAATTACAGTTGAAATACTATGACGAACTAACCTACATGAATCAACCCCATTATTGATTCCTTCAGATTTCATTCCACATACGAGACATGATCTACTAATAAATATTGATTATCAAATCATACGCTAATTTTAGTGGGATCTTTGATTTTAAAGCACTTTACTTTAGATCAATTCTCTGTATAAGTTGAATAAATAACGTCTTTCATATGGTCTTTCACACATTCATCGTATTGTTATCGATCGAAACACTAAACACAACCTTCTTATCAGCATGAATCAATGAAACGCCTATATTCATACTTTTATTCTACGCATTAATATCATATACATCAATAATAAAGTATACTTGCAGATCTAGTATAGGTAGAGTAAACAGTAACGAAAGAATATCAACATTCACTAACCTCTCTCCATTACTTATCGAAGCATTCATTACGTGTTTTTTTCAGCTGATCGAAATATGACCAAATCGACTTGGAAAAAAGACTGATGCAATGAGATGACAAGGAATACAAGAGTTGGTAAATGAAAAATGAAATGAGATGTGGATAGATAAGAATGTGAAAATAATGAAGATCGATAGACTGAACTATAGAGATAAATAGAAAAATACGAAATAGCACGATAATGCACATAGCAAAGGTGTAGTCAAATGTGTCTTTTGTGCTGTGTGGAAAACAGTGTTAGAAGAAGTTATTAAAGCTATAAACAATATGAAGAAACAAAATCAACATGCAAATTTGTTCCGTGTTTCCCAAATGCCAATCGAATATGATGTTGATGATCGCCACGGAAACAACAATTATTGGTTCACCCTGGATAGTTTTCCAAAAAAACTAGTCCGATTTTTTTACCTGAATATCTGACCCTGAAAAATTGGGCGTGCTATAATAATTGAAAAATCTGACGGGTGTGACTTTGTGCCATTTTGTTAAAAAATAGTTCTTCCTTCTAATAATAAATATTATCGTTTATCGCACCCATTTCCAATTGTTCTGTTGTTCTTCAACTCATGCCACATGTGCTTCTAGATTTATTGATACTTTTGGAATTCGCTCTCCTTTGAATTAGTTCTCTCCACTCAAAAAAACCCTTCCGTGCAGGGTTGTCAAATCTCCCTCCCAACGTTTCTCAACGTATCAACCTATCATCAACGAATTCGTACCACCTACCCCTTGAAAACTGTTAACGAGCCAAAATCTTATATACAATATTATATTTAAAATATATATATATATATATATATATATATATATATATATATATATATATATATATATTTATTTATTTATTTATGTATCCTTTATTCCATCAAATATATATAATAATAGGGTGATGTGTGTAAGGGAAAAAGGGATAGATGGATTTCCGTCGCACAAGGCGATTTCGGTTTTGACACGGTGGCAGTTTTCAATGGGAAGGGTTTCAGGTACGGATTCGAGAAACTTTAACGGTAATATTGGGAGGAAGATTTATCAACCCTGCACGGAAGGGTTTTTGGGGTGAAAGAACTAATTCTAAGGGGAGTGAATTCCAAATATCTATACTTCTAGAGGCACATGTATTGTGGGTAGTAGAAATACTATAAGGGAGTACAATACGAAATGGATGAGATAGACGGTTGTATTGTGAAGGGAGAACGGAAAATAGATTAGATGAATCAAACAAATTAAGCTTATGTATAGTATTATGAATAAATTGAATGTCATAAATAGCTCTTCTATATTCAAGGGTATCGAGGTTTAAATACGTAAGTCTATCGTGAAAAGGAGAAGGAGGTAAACGGCATTTAGCTAACATTCTTTTGGTATAATTTCTTTGGACATCTTCAAGATAGTTGGTAAGGTGCTTAGAGGTGGGATTAAATACAACAGTAGATGATTCAAGAATGAGTCTAACATAAACACAATAAGCTTTAAGAAAGATTTCTTTTGAATTAGAATATATTGTCTTGAATAGAATATTTGCTCTTTGTCTGGCTCTATTAGCAATAATGGAGATGTGATCATTAAACTTAAGATTTGTGGTCATGTGAATACCTAAGTCTTTAACAATAGGAGAAGGGGATAAAGCATAACCGTCAAGAAAATAAGTGGTTCTATTCTTAAGAGGCCCAAAGTGCATTACAGTACATTTGGTAGGGGAAAGGGTCATGTTCCACAATTTGCTCCATTCAGAAATTTGGTCAATAGTATAGTGAATGTCTGCAGAGGAGGATGGGACAGGGGCATATATCTTAATATCATCAGCGAAAATACCATGACGGATATTAGAACTGTTAATTGATTGAATGTCATTCAGGTACAATATAAATAGGAGAGGACCAATACTAGAACCTTGAGGAACTCCTGAGATATTGTGCGTATAAAATGTACTTGCATAAGAAAATGACAAATGGTGCTAACGAACGGAAGTCACAATCGAGAGGCGAGCGAGATGTAGCCTTCTACATCTCGCCCCGCCTCTCGATTGTCTCTCCGCTGCCTCTCTCTAACCCGGCTGACCTTCGCCGCGCGCTATATTATATATAAAAGAGATCGGCATAGTTTCTGAACCATGCAAAACAAGAAAGTCTCTTGTGGGAGTGATTGGCTACTCTCGTACCAAATAAACAAGTGTATTTTATACGGTCAATAATAGGGGCAGGAGGAGAGAAAACATTATGAATGAATATATAAATATATATATATATATATATATATATATATATATATATATATATATATATATATCTATATAAATATATCTCCTCTCTTTCCCTTTGTAGGTAATTTGTTTATGAATATATATGGGTATATACCTATATTCATAAATAAATAAATAAATGAAAAAAACGGGTTATCTGCAAAGTGAATAACGTCTATCTATTTCTATTAGAAGGAAAGTATCGATCCAATTTGATCAGAATTTGGCAAACATATTTACGTGCTATTTTTGTAACTGTGAATGTGCATCTAGTGATAACAACAACTGAGTTACTATTGATGTCTCTAAACAAATAAAACTAGTAACTTTTAAAATACATAAACGTTGCCACATTCATAGTTTCCATCATAATCTACTACCACAAATTTCCAAGCTAACACTTTTATGATTACGATTTAAAGATAAAATGATGTATGATTCACACAGCTGTACGAGAGCCTGTGTTAGCATCTACTACATTATTAGATATATTATTATAGATCGAATACATCCTTTCCTTTATGCACCGTTTAATTTGCCTTACGCACCTACACCGTCAAGTAAACGCGAAGGGGACCCATGAGTTGGCATGACTGACTCCCGCCACGATAAGCATGCTGGCTATTGTTTATATTATATGGTAATTGGCGTAAAGGATAATGAGAAAATGAGAGAGAAAGTATGCAAATTAGATGAGCACTCTCTACATGCCTTGAAAGTTACACTTTCAATGCGTATAGTGAGCTTTAAACATATCGGGAATCAATATCATATATGTCTTTCGATTCGTGTGATGAATCTCTATCATACTATCCGAACAGTCTTATTACGAAAAAACTCGTGGGTCTCCATCTTTAAATTTCGCTACGTATGCGTATATAGGGCAAGTGGAAAACCTTGAGTGTCAATGGGGAAATAGTTGCAAAGCAATCGTAACCATCGATCGATACTGATTCACTACCGTAACCTTTCACAGTAATTTCATGGACCATCAGATTTTTCCAATTGGGACCCAACACGCTCCAAAAATTTACGCCGTAATGCGTTTACGTGGCGGCGTAAGTGTGTAAGGCAATGTAACGACGCATTAAGAAGGAAATGAGGAAAAGGATTTGTAAACGAACCCTATTGAACTGGAAAATTGTGTGCATTTGCGCACCGGAACATGGGAATTCATCGAAAAGGAATGAGACATTTGTGAACTTTCCAAGAACTGTTATCGTTTCGAACAGTATGGAATTCGTTTGTTCTTCGTACCATATAAATGTGTGCAGAATGATAAAATTGGCATTATTTTGTACATACTCTTGTCAGAATTTCTTCGTTTCTATACAAACTGTTCAGAGTTCACACAAAAAAGTTCACAAACGTCCGCCCCCACTCCCTTTCCATTGTGGAATACTCTCAAATCGGTTATCCAATATCAATAATCGATGAAAAAGAGGAAATTATCATTTCCGTTTTTTACTTCATTTTCACGAAAGTTTGTACCTTCTTTACAATGAATTATACAGTGAACTGCACAAATGTTGCACATGAAGGTCGATTGTCGGACATTACTTGGGAGTATTGATATATAGAATAGAGGGTGGAAGTACACTAATGATAGACATAACACGAGGGGACGGCATGGTGACAACATGGACACATTTGACTAACTGTACATATATGTCTGTCACGTCATTACCATCAATCGAATTTAAGATAAGAATCAAGATAATGTAAGTGTTCAGAGAGCACATTACAGAGCGTTGTGTAAAAATCACCAATTATTAATGAGCTCTAAAGGATAAAGGAAAAAGGAAAGGGAAAGGAAAGGAAAGGAAGGAAAGGAAAGGAAGGAGCCCTTGCATACATTTTCTGAATAGCTTAATGTGATCATATACAAATGCCAATAGTATTTTTTTAATTTGAACATTCTCCCTCATTGTTTCGCTGTCTAGGTAAACATCAAAGGTTTTGCGAATTTTTGCAACTAAAACGAGATTCATTTTTGTTGTTGAATATAGAAATAAAGTTCTGATTGTTGTCGACTTATTTCTAATTTGAAATGAATGATTCAGAATCTAAGATGATCGGGATATTTCCATAATCTACAATCCACTATCTGATTTTTCGATTGAGCCATAACATAAAATTGATCAAATATCATCACACTGTATATTTGACAAATGGTAGTCAATCAAATTGGGTCATTCTTTTCATACCTGTATATAAGGGAGGGCGTTATTCGCTAAGAATGTAACTCTGTACATTTTTTGTCTATTGAACTTCGACATTTTTTACTAAATATTATACGATGAAGAGTGAATTGAAATCATATCCATTTCCATTCGTTGATCCAAGCATTTTCTTATCCCTCAAATTGTTAGCTTTATCAGCAACGTTGCTCCCAGGTAACTTATTTTTTAACATTGATCACACATCTAATTATATTGCAATGGACGGGTTTCAACTCGTCCTGACATTATGAGATGACAATAGCATTACTAGAATGAGTTTCGATGATGTTTACGAATATTTTTCTAAGAGTTTTCAGAAAATCAATATTCAATATAGTGAATTTCTAAACAAACCAGCCGGATGGTCTGAGTAGAAACTCACTACATTTCAACATCGATTTTCAGAATTCTTAGGCCGAAAAGGTCAGGACGAGCAGGGACCCGTCCCTTGTTAGATCTACAATAAATAGTTTGATTCCGTCTATTTATCTTACTTTTTTACAGCTTCTGGTATCTACTTTTGCGTTGCTTATACATTTGTCTTTCAATCAGATATCGTATCCAATTTCTCAATGTCAAATTGTCCTCACGTCAAAAGGTTTCCCATAATTCATATTTTATATTATATGATAAATATCTTATAGTAGCGTACCTCCAATATCATATTCCATAGGAGTTTGGGAACCACAAAAACTAATTTGGATGTTGATTCTATTTGTTCATATTCCTCCAAGAATGTTTCTAGCTATTGTGAGTTTACGCTCCTTAATGTTTTGGATTTAAATTTATTAACATATAGTGATTTAAACTTTATTAATTTCAGTTATTCCCCAAAATCTGGCCACCTGGATCGGGGCAACGTTGTTTGAATTTTTTCATGTATTTAGAAGTAATTGGCCTTGTATGTGTAACAGTATTCGATGTCCATTCAACATTTGGATTTCGTAAGTCGTTTACATCATTATTTTATTTTTAGAACTTCTCTTTTTTTTTAATTTGCTCAATTGCAGATTTTCATGCTTCACTCTTTGGGATATGGGCAACTGGAAGTATTGGAAGTATGTCATTGAGTGTACATTTAATGAGAATATTAGGAGTTAAGGATAGACAGAAACTTGTAGGTTTTATACTATTACTGTAATAACGAATAACCGTACATTTTCATCTTCAGTATGCTCGAACTTTTATTCTGAAGATTATTCTCCTTATTGTTTACGTTTTTGGAACAACTTCAACTGCGATATTATGGCCATTGTCACAAGAGAACTGTAAATTATGGGGTAAGTCAACTCTGTTTTATTTCTATTTCAATTTCACTCGAATTAGAGATAATAAATACTTTCTGTAAAATCAGTACGAGCACACCCATCAGAAAATTCCACATGAAAACAAGTTTAAGCGATATATTTTTCCAAACTCTGATGCTCTATTTTTCTTATGCTAGACTATCATTTATTTTTAGTTATTTGCTTTTTAAAATATGAATTCATGGCAAACTTTTCTTTCAGCTTACATTTTCTTCTGTCTATTCGAATATTCATTGGTTGGACTGAACGCCCTCTTTTGGTTCATAAACTTATATGAACTCATGCAGATATATAGTGGATTCCAAATTATTACGAAAAGAAAAGACGAAAACCCCTCACCGAAATCAAGTTCACCTATCTTATTATCAGCGTAGTTCGCTATTTCTTTTTTTAAATTACATCGTTCTTGCAAATTCATGAATGATTTCTTTGATCTCTTGTATTATGCAATTGGTAGAATAATTCTTTCACATATTTTTTTTTATTTCACAGCGGGTAGCATTTTAAGTATGTAATTCACTATAGTACATTTAAGACACCGGCTCAGTAAGATTCGAGGGTTGAGCCGGTGACCCCGGACATCGACCTCACCAATTTGGCTCAAAAATTTTTTGTGGATACCCCCATGGGCCCCCATCACAAAATGGGTATTCATTCGGGCTGGTTCCTTGAAACACAGATGTGGCGGGTTTTCGAAATTTGAAAACTCGATTTTCACCGAAAAAAAATGGAGCGACCTAGGACCAATGTTAGTGTCGATTAATTATAAGTATAAATAGACAACAAAAACTGGCTATACGACGGTCCGGAGATCCGATCGCAAACTGATTTTTTTACCTCCTTAAAACATTCTAAAATTAATTAAAATTATAAAACAAAAAAAAGTGCAGTCCAATTTTTGTCTCATCTTATAGAGCAATAAAATCCGCGTCGAATGAGCGACAAAATTGAAAAATCGAAAGATACCTATTTTGAGAAAAATGGACCTGAAGATGACCGGAAAATATTTTTGTTTTCGAAACCCCTCATGTTTGTGCTCATATTGAAGAGCTCGTCGAGTAGAACAACTTTCATGTTGAACGTTTTGTCTGAAACTCATGTACAAGAGAATTACTTGAATTAAGATTTATTGGATCCTAATCGTTTAGATTGCTTGTATCTTGAGAACAAACGACTTTCATAGAATACGACCAACATGAGAAATGATGTACTCGACGAGTTCTTTAAAATGAGTATAAACATGGCAAGGTTTCGACAACTTTTTTTATGACCACTTTAGAGACCATGTTTTTCAGAATAAGGGCCGAAAATTTTTTTCGTGAAACAACAAATTAAGTATGGATTTTTGAGTTCTACAATATAGGCGTAATCAATTTGTGCACAAAAAATATTTTACTTTCGTTTAACTCAAAATTGGGTGAACAACCGTGTGAATAAATAAAACTCATGTAATTCTCTTGTACACGAGTTTCATACAAAACGTTCAACATGAAAGTTGTTATACTCGACGAGCTCTTCAATATGAGTACAAACATGAGGGGTTTTGAAAACAAAAATATTTTCGGGTCATCTTCAGGTCCATTTTTCTCAAAATAGGTATTTTTCGATTTTTCAATTTTTTCGCACATTCGACGCGGATTTTTTTGCTCTATAAGATGAGATAAAAATTGGACTGCACTTTTTTGTTTTAAAATTTTAATTAATTTTAGAATGTTTTAAGGAGGTAAAAAAATCAGTTTGCGATCGGATCTCCGGACCATCGTATAGCCAGTTTTTGTTGTCTATTTATACTTATGATTAATCGACACTAACATTGGTCCTAGGTCGCTCCATTTTTTTTCGGTGAAAATCGAGTTTTCAAATTTCGAAAACCCGCCACATCTGTGTTTCAAGGAACCAGCACAAATGAATACCCATTTTGTGATGGGGACCCATGGGGGTATCCATAAAAAAATTTTGGGCCAAATCGGTGAGGTCGATGTCCGGCACTTCCTGGAATCTCACTGAGCCGGTGTCTTAATGAGAATGTGTCAAAGACACACACTTAAACTTATATGATTCATTACGATAATATTAACGGAGTAAATTTATATGTTCATTGCTCCCGAACTTTCCTATTGAAGCTTTTTTTCACTTATTCTTTACGTGTTTAGAACAACTTTCGTAATAGAGATCCGCAAACTTTTATTGCAGAATTTTTCTCAGGTTCACGCATTGGTGTGCTGGGATAAGAATATTCATTGGTCATATGATATATTGATCCATTCTCTTCCGATTCTTACCTTAGATCATCACTCCAACGAATAGGGCTCTTGTCAATTGGTCTTATATCAGCATACTGATAGGATATTTCATTTTTCCATCAGTCCATCAATGCAGCATCGATCATCTTTTGCTCCATTTTCATAAGGCAAACATCCAACTTTTCTCTATTCCTCTTACAGTATAATACTCTTGTATTATACTGCAATTATCCGCATAATATTTACCTTATTTTTTTTTACTTTCTACAATAGCCACCATAATTTCCATTTTGTTGGTAGAGATCGGGAAGGATAATGAATAATAGGAGGGATTCGTGGTAATAATAATAATAATAATAATTTATCGATTCTTGAGCAAGAAAAAGTAACAAATATTCTGTAAATAATAAATATCGAATGAGGTAGGGAATAAACTTCGAAATTTTTTCGAACTTCCCAATTTCTTGATACAACCACGTGGTTCTTTTTTTCTTACGTGCGTTCTCATTATTTAGATGATAATTTTCATGATTAAAAAGTACTTTTATTAGGGCACATGGTACATCAAAACACGATAAAAAAACTGGTTTATCACAGTATTTTTTTTATTCAAATCTAATCTAATATATATAATACAGTTGTTAATAAATGGAATACTCTTGAACCATCTATTGTAAATTCGCCAAACCCCACAGTTTTCCCTAATAGTATCAAAGTTGTGATCTAGATATTGCAGCATTTTAGTCGTTCTTCCTATTTTATTCAATATTTATTATTTACAGAATATCACTTTCTCTTGTTCAAGAATCGATAAATTATTATTATTACTATTAAATCATTTATTTCCAGTATAAGAATGGTACGGGATGGTATTCAGTACTTCTTATCACGTTACACGAGGTCAGGAATTACTAGTCTTCTTATGCCAAAGAAGTCGGTCTAGTGTATACCGTTCGGTTGGGAAACCGATAAGAAGATAACTCACAATCCGAGATTGAACAGGACCAAATCGAACACACCGAAACAGAGTACCACGGGAAAGACAAACTAGTAGAGACTTGCAACAATTGAAGATACGGCCGTCTTATTGTGCAGACTGTCACCGGGCTTCAACTCCATCCACTAATTACGTAGCGAAAGACATTCCGACTGCTCAGCACCAATGGGAAGAGAAGAACCAGATGAACTATTGTTTTCGGGTAATTAATTTCGATCAAAATATTACAATAAATATACGAGTAAATCTGTTTTATCAAGGTACATATTGCACTAGGGAAAAGGGGAAAATCTATGGCCTCATTCTCAATGTCTAATATATCAGCTGTTTAGTTCACTATTTATTATAATTTCTTTTTGTAATTTCACTTTTGATTATAATACAATGACAGATTTTCCGTCATTAATATTAATCGATCCTGAAGCAAAGCAAACTGTCAATATACCCATTTAACTCGTATTGTCAATCAGGCCTAACGGACGAATATGGTTTACTTTCGACTGTGTCATCTCTTGTATCATCAAATCTACGTTTAGTCGTTTTCTGGAATGGTATTATCACCGGTGATTGTGGGAGCTTCAATTTAATCGATTATGAGGGCATAAACAAAATCCATGCAGAATAAAAACAATGCGTTAATTTATTCGTTAAACAATTTGTATTTGAACATGGTCTCCAGTTGAATAAAGGAATGTTTGTTTGTGTCATCACATGAGAATGATTGAAACATTGCTATCGTATAGACAATCTACATCTCGCTATCTCATTTCATCGAGCCATAACACACTATTCATCGAACGTCACAATTAGAAATGTTCGACAAAAGATGATCTATCAGATAGGACCGAGTCTTTTATTCCTGTATAAAATGGAAGAAGTTAGTCGTTAGGCTATCTAATGTTTGGTGTCTTGAATAATATCTATTGTCTCATGTCATTGTAGATATGCTAATAAAGATGAGGAGGGATTTGAAAACATATCCGTTTCCATTCACTGATCCGACTATTTATTTATCATTCAAATGGCTTGGCTTAGTTTCAATATTACTGCCAGGTATTTCGTATTATAATTGATGAGCTAACAATCCCGAACAGTTTCAATCTAACGATGCACTGTTTTGCAGCAATTGGCATCTATTTTTGTGTAGCCTACACTTTTATCTTCCAATCAGATATTGTATCCAATTTCTCAATGTCAAATTGTCCTCATGTCAAGAGGTATCTACATGAAAATATAATTTAAAATAATTTAAACGTTTCAGTAGTCTTCCTCCCATATCTTATTCGATTGGAGTTTGGGAACCACAAAGACTAATTTGGATGTTAATTCTATTCATCCATATGCCTTCAAGAATGTTTCTAGCTTCGGTGGGTGAATTTAGCAACAACAACAAACTTAATTGAAAACATGTAAATGTCATTATTATAGATTTATCCTCAAGTATGGCCAAAAGGTTCACGTCGATATTTCAATATCTATCTGTATTTAGAAGTTATTGGTATTGTCTGTGTTACTGTCTTCGATGTTCATTCAATGCTTGGATTTCGTAAGTCTTTTCCATTATATTCTTAATTAAACCCTGGTGATTTTATTTATTTATATATATTTTAATATAGCAGATGTCCATGCATCATTCTTTGGAATATGGGCGACAGGATGCATTGGGAATATGTCAATGAATGTACATTTGATGTCTTTGTTAGGAATCAAAGATAGACAGGATTTGGTATGAAACATACGAAATATAATAGTAATCGGTAAAAAATTCAAATAATATTCAGTACGCTCGAACATACATAATGAAGATTATTCTCCTTATTCTTTTTGTTTTTGGAACAACTTCTGCTGCTATATTATGGCCATTATCGCAAGAGAACTGTAAAGTATGGGGTGAGTCTACTCTTTTATAGCTATTTAAATTTTGAATATGATCAAGTCTGCTACAGTAGTTATTTTGCCAAAAAAACAGTATCCTAACAGATGTTTCCGCTACATGAAATGTACTAGTTTTGTTTACACTGACGGCAAACTCTCTCACATTTGAGCTGTAGGTAATCTAATTGTAAGACGCTACAATTAAAGGAACGTTCTCTCATATGTGAGATAACTTACTGTTAGTTAGCTTACTCCAATCCCTGTATCTAACTCGAGCGAGAGAGTATATCACGCGTGTCACTGAAGAATCAAGTAAAATCAGGGGGTGGTTGGCACATTTTTTGACCCCTTCATATTAATGCATTTTTCGGTAGTCCATAAGTTCCCTAACAAGGTACCGTCGAGATTTTGTATATCTTTATTTTCAACGTCGACAGACGTCGTCAAACTTTTTGTATAACCAAAATCTTGAAATGCTCATAACTTTCGAAGACCACATATAGTACACGTCAGCATAATACTAGGTAAAATATCGACCTGACAATGATGCAGGTACATTCTCCTTGATATTCCGAGGAATTCTTCTCCTGACGATTTGATACCAAAACTACATCCTAAAGAGCTACAGAGCTCCAAAATCGGCAATTTTGGCGTCCAAAAAGTTTGACGACGTCTGTCGACGTTGAAAATAAAGATATACAAAAAAGCTCGACGGTACCTTGTTAGGGACCTTATGGACTACCGAAAAATGACATCCGCTCATTTTCGATTTTTTCAACCATTTATTCGAACCTTACTCGACACGCGTGATATCCAACGTCTATTTTGAGAGAGTTTGGGGAAAGCCAATCTTTCCATATGGTTGGCCTGTTAGACAACCTATCTGTATGACAATTTGCTGTGAGTGTATTTATCGAAAAGTTAAAGTGCATTATCAATTTAACTATGTTTATTCAGCCTACATTGCCTTCTGTCTATTTGAATATTCATTGGCCGGTTTAAACGCCCTTTTCTGGTTAATAAACTTGTATGAAATGCTGGAGATATACAGCGGATTCCAAATTATTACAATAAGAAAGGAAGAAAATAAAACTCCTCAGTCAACTTCACCTCTTATAACTCAGTAGTTTTACATTAGTATTTTGTATCCCACTTTTCTATGATCACTTGTATAATGAAATTGATTAAATAATCATTGATATAGCGTTATTCGTTCACATAAACAATTATTCAACAGAGAATTGAAGATATTGACAGGTCTAAGATATAGTTCTAATGAGGCATAAAAGCGAAATGTCGCTCTTATAGACAATGAAATTATGCCATTTTTTTTTCAAATAATTTCCATTACGTAAGGTTGAACTTTCGATTATTTCTTATCAATATTGAATTATCATCATGAAAGGTGCATTCAAGTGTAGTGATTAGCACATCCGCACATAATGGAATAATAATTTTGTGACAAAAATGACGAGAATATAATTGATATACCTTTCATCAGTTGAAAAAAGTGGCTTTATTTCAATTCTTTATATTTCCTTCTAACATAGCTTATAAGACTTTAATAAATCATCGTAGATCTGATGAAACTAAACAGGAAACCTTGGGCAGAACAGTTCAACGTTGTCATACCTGTCCTCCGATATTTAAAAAGAATAAAAACTTTGTTCGGCTTTAATTTTTTTTTATTTTAAATAGTTAAAATAGTGAAATATTAATGATGGAACATTGGCAAGGTAAAACAGTGAATGCTCTCTTATTCGCACGAAAATGCGCTTCGAAATTTTTTTTGAAAACCTGCATATTCAAACCATTTTTTAGCAAATTAGTGTTTTTTTAGGTTTGACTGCATGATAATTTTTTTTTTCTACACATCATTATTTTATTATTTTATAACATATAAAAGAAAAAAAGGTAACGCAGGTGAATTTTTATTTAATTTTTGGTATTTTTGCAATAGAATATCATGACAAGCACATAAAAATACGTTTCCCTTGAAATAAATAGTAATTTGAGAGCTGGTTTCTCTCTATTTTGCAAAATCGTACTCATTTATCTCCGCCCAACAATGAAATTTTGGGCTGTGATCTGCGAGCGAAATCAAAACTATTCTTCAAACATCAATCATAAACACTTGCAGTATACATATGTACATATACGCACTCTTAGGTAAATATTCACGGTATTCAGTTCCAGGCCCCAAAATGAAGACAATATTAGTTCATCAACTTGTGTTAAAATGTCGAAATTAGACGTTTCGAGGGGAATTGCATTTATGAAATTTCACAACTGTTGTCCCACATTTGACACATGAATTTTTTCTCCC
Source organism: Parapristionchus giblindavisi (assembly GCA_943737045.1). Lineage (NCBI taxonomy): Eukaryota > Metazoa > Nematoda > Chromadorea > Rhabditida > Diplogasteridae > Parapristionchus > Parapristionchus giblindavisi. The sequence goes on along the minus strand of CALSFV010000113.1, from coordinate 133,189 downwards.
TTTTTTTCATCCACAGTAAATATAAATAGAGGAATAAAGCAAAAAAGTAGTATACTGTAGGCGAAAGAGATATCCATGCATACAATGTGACAAACGTTGAGCAAAAATGGAATATTCTTGACAATATTGCTGTCTGTACCCATCGTTCTAATGTATTTAAGTATCTTATTCGTAGCTCATAACTATTGTATGCTACGATAATGTAATCGTAGCTTCTTTCTTACTTCCTGACACATCATATTTTCCAAGCACTTAATTATGAATCTTAAAATGCCCTATGAGGTCAGATAAATTTACCATTATTAGCAAGAAGGAATGCGATTCAGTATTGCTGAGAAAGGGACGGATATATTCCACTATATGTGAACCGTAGGGTTGCCGTTGCGTAGGCGTAGTCGAATTTACCGCGCCCTCTTCCCATCTCTTGCCCCTCTCTCGGCATTTCCCGCACGAGAGATTAGAGACAGCCGGAGGGTGCGTAGTCTCCGCACCTTTGCGGGGACTACGCACTCTTTCTCGCCTCTCCCTGACCCTATCCCTACTCTCTCTTCGCTCCACCTTGCTCGCCCCCATTGAGGCACGTTTGAAGACATATCCAACTCCCCTCTCATCTGAGAGCTTGGCAGTCACCAGCAAAGTTGTAGCTCACATCGATCCGGTTCTGATTCTTTTTTGGAAAAGTCGATACGATCAAAACAAACGAAATTACATTCGTTCTAGGGTTTCAGATGGAAATCGAATCAATTACCGTTGAAATAAGTGTTGGTGTGGACATTTGAATTTCTCTCAATGAACATAGGAATCAGATTCCCCCCCCCCCTGAATATTTATTATGTTGAGTTCCTGTCATTCCATCTATTTTTCATTTCAATGATTCAATGTCTCGAGAAGAACATTGTTAACCTCTCATGGTCCGCTCTTCCACTCTCGTCGCTCCGCTGGTTGTGAGATTATCTATGACAGATCAATAAAAATTCGCATACCATAAATATGTCCCGGTGTCCGAGACTGTTACATTGTTTTCATTTTTCACAGTCTTGGTGCAGTATTTATTATCTAAGTGTTTTTAGTGTGGATTTGTTTGCCCAATGCACTTATGTATAATAATAAAAAATTTAAAAAAACATCTAGCGCAGCGAAGCAAAATTGGTATACTGCAGCATACTGTAGAATGTTTTTGTAAACATCATTCAGTCCTGATTCCAGAAGATTCGACAGGGACGATTACGATCCCGTTTAGAAACGGCTGCAATTCCTAAAGGAGGAATCCTAAAGGAGAAAGGGCGTGTGACGGACACACAAACAAACAAACAAACAGACAGACGTGCCCTATCATTTTATAGAATAAAGTAACTCTCTCGAGCTATTCAGCGATCGTGACTTTAGTAGAGTCAAGAACTCGTCATTTGCATACTTTATCAGCTAAATATGTCAAGAAGACTACTTTCATACACATTGGCAAAAGCCTTGGGCAGCATTGGAAAGCCAGCGAAAAATCAGCAAAAAACATTGTCCTGGGTGGGGTTCGAACCCACCATAGGAAAATGAGCTCGATCGGGCGATAGCGTTGGCTTAAAAGTGATGTTTAGACATAATCGATTTTTCTCAATTAATTTTTATTAAATTCTACATTAAATTTGCTACAAGATAGCGTCAGTGGAATTCCCCGGAGATTATTGTAAAGTGTTGATTTATTTTTTTAAAGATTGAAAACGTCCAAAAAAATTGGTTTTCGCACATTACGGGAGCTATACTAGACCTAGAGCTCTGAGAATTTATATTCTAGCATAACTTTTTGCGCTCTTTCGAATGGTATATAACAAGATAGGAAAATCTCAACTTTATTTTTCGCGAGATCAAAGATCAAAGATCACATTTGGAGTCCAATTTTTTGGCTGAAGTGTATCCCACCCCTAGGCACTCCATCTCTGAAGTTTGAGCGCATAGAAACGATTTTCACCAACTGTGCCACTTTGCTTGCCGTCTTAGCGAGAACCCCTTTTAAACACATTATTTGTATCACCACGGTCTGTGTAAGTTCAATGAATGGTGTCATGTAATGAGATACATCCATAATAAGGTGAAATCATGATGTTAGCACATTTACAGAAACATTATACAGTATGCTGCAGTATACCAATTTTGCTTCGCTGCGCTAGCTGTTTTTTTTTCATTTTTTTATTATTATACATAAGTGCATTGGGCAAACAAATCCACACTAAAAACACTTAGATAATAAATACTGCATCAAGACTGTGAAAAATGAAAACAATGTAACAGTCTCGGACTCCGGGACATATTTATGGTATGCGAATTTTTATTGATCTGTCATAGATAATCTCACAACCAGCGGAGCGAAGAGAGTGGAAGAGCGGACCATGAGAGGTTAACAATGTCCTTCTCGAGACATTGAATCATTGAAATGAAAAATAGATGGAATGACAGGAACTCAACATAATAAATATTCAGGGGGGGGAATCTGATTCCTATGTTCATTGAGAGAAATTCAAATGTCCACACCAACACTTATTTCAACGGTAATTGATTCGATTTCCATCTGAAACCCTAGAACGAATGTAATTTCGTTTGTTTTGATCGTATCGACTTTTCCAAAAAAGAATCAGAATCGGGTCGATGTGAGCTACAACTTTGCTATTGACTGCCAAGCTCTCAGATGAGAGGTGAGTTGGATATGTCTTCAAACGTGCCCCAATGGGGGCGAGCAAGGTGGAGCGAAGAGAGAGTAGGGATAGGGTCAGGGAGAGGCGAGAAAGAGTGCGTAGTTCCCGCAAAGGTGCGGGGACTACGCACTCTCTCGCAGTGATAGGCCAAACTACGAATTTAGGAAGGGAGAGAGTGACTCTCACGGGCGATTGCTAGAGAGAAGGGAAGGGATGGCAATTGGGTGCGTAGAATTCGCCCCCGTTCCTGCAACCCTAGTGAACCGTACTGATATCAAGAGTTGATGGAATCCCAGACACTCACAAACAGATATTTGTCACTATTCCTTCCAAGCTTATGAAGCATTCAACTGCAAGAACTCTAACATTGATCATATTGTAAACAGATATTTGTCATAGTGTTGAATGAGCTTTAAAAGCACCAGTAGTACCTCATACTGATTATAAGTCATCTACGACAACTTTCATCATAACAGCTATCTGAACGATTCACAATGTAAATCGTTTATTTCACTGGGGAATCAACAAACTATTTTCTTGTCTTGATGCAATGGGTTTACCATACCATATCATTGATCATGATAAAAAAAGTGAATTATCATCGCCCTCCTGTTATCAGCAAGTCCCTTTACTGATATTTAAGCCGCTTCATATCTAGATTCTATAAAAAGTTCATAGTACTGCAATGCTCTTTTTTACATTTTTATATTTCAAATAACTTTGTCGGAAGGTTTAGTGGTGTTATCTCAACTGTGTTGCTATGAGCATTCTCCATTGCTTGCGATGCTTTACTGTTGATCAATTATCCTATTGATGGTCTAATGCAGAATTTGGAAAAAGTAACGTCCAACAAATATCACTGAGATGTCATTAGATGGTGATAAGAATAGGAGATCATCATTAGATGTTATGAAAGAATGGTTTAGAAATAAGGGTAGTTCGACTGCTAATTATGATCTCGATTTAGGTAGAAAAACAACATGGTTAGTATCGTTTCCTATTTTATAATTTAAAATGATCAAATTTTCAGGGTGGATGCGTACGTAGGTCGAATAGCGAAGCCAGCCAATGCCTATCTCAGATGGAATCTTGTGTTCACTATGATCATTATAATTATGCTCACGTCACCTATCTGGTTATCGTTTATTCCTGTAGTGGGAAAGGCTTCACTAGAGATATGTCTTGTCATATGTATAATTCTACCATTGTTATGGTATGATAATTATATCTGAACTAACAAATGTGATACTTGAAGGTTTATTGGAGCAGTGAATGCGATTAGATATTGCTCTAGGCTCATAAAATATAAGAATAGAACTTCAAATTATGACATAGATGTGGGTACTTGCATTTTTTAACTTTGAACCTAAACATGTTCTTTTCAGACAGAAAAGAAACCATCTATAAATTCAAAGCATTTAGTTGGCATATGTTTGTACAAAGAACCCATCCAACTAATGATCGATACAATAGAAAGTATTGCTATTCAATCAAAAGCTAATGAGAAGATTTCTGTCGTTGTTGGTATGGAGGAACGTACACCAGATAGAATTGAGGTTAAATAATATTCTCAAGAGTATTAAGATAAATATTATTTGAAGAAAGAAAAGGAGCTTCGGAAAAAGTTCGATAAAAGATTCGAACGATTCATGGTGACAATTCATCCAAAGGTGAGAAGATAAGGTAGATGCTTTACTTTCGTTATTCTCCTTAGGGTCTAGAAGGTGACATAACTGGAAAGTGTTCAAATATTAACTATTCTATGCGTAATGCAGTCAAGATGCTGCGTGATGATAAGGTAACTTCTCAATTATGTTTTACAATAATCGTAAAGCTCATTAATTATTTACACATTGTTCGATCTATTGGAAATCATTTTACAAATTATAATAATTTTAGGCGTATGCACTAGATCAATTCGATGCTCAATTGCTTGTTACAACGGGAGATTGTGATTCGATCTTTGGTGATGGATATTTCGAAGCTCTTGAAGAAGATTTTCTGAGAACACCTGAAAAGGTAAATAAATCGTTGTGATGACCATTGCAACCATTGGCATAATCAATTTTATTATAGAATCGTCAACATACAGTATGGCAATCTCCCCTTTTCTATGCTATTAATCTTCATAATTCTCCGTTCTTCGTTCGTGTCACTGGTATGTCAAATAAGATTTTACTATTTCATTTTTATTTAAATAATTCTGGTTTGCATTTCAAGTCTTTTCTGTCATTAATTCAATTTATCCAATGAACATTTAGCGCAGAAAGAAAAGTCAGCGGCAGCTTCCTTTTATACCTTCCTTTACAAGGCTTAGAATTTGATCCTCTTTCCGACAATTTACTTTCTATTACGTTTTCCCGCCCACGACTATGTACGCTTTCCTTGTGAAAGAACTTGTTATCCATATGTGGTCGGATTGTCCATACCACATCCCATTCCCACATGATTAAAGATTGTCTTTAAAAGATTTTTTCCCTACCCTGTAATAAAACAGTCGAAAATTGGTGATTGAAATAGATGAAACATTAAAATCATTTCGTTTATATTGGACTTTGAAAAAAAACATATAGTTCAATGGCATTTCAGGACTTCTTCGGGCATTTTTCATGATGGCTTATCTTATTCCGTGGAATATAAACACCATGTCCATATTCTCCCTCACTCTTGAACTCTACGAAGCTGGAGAATATACCCATCCGGGATATCAGGTACAGTAGTTAATTGGATACGGTAGTTAATTGATATAAATACAATTTATTAATGAATAATATTCTTTCCGATGGAAGACATAATCGCACTTATTCGTTGGTCTCTTGCAATACGCTGTCAATGCACAATCCGAGGTATTCCAGTGGCAACTCTATCTGGACCAACGAGTGGTTTGTATTATTATTATCAAATATATTATGATATAGTACATTCAAAGTTATTACAGGAACAAATTATGTGAATGAATGGTATGAATGGGCCAGACAGATAAGAAGATGGACTATCGGTGCTGCTGAGGTTTTCATCTCACTATGCATATTTTGTATATCAACAGTTATTGTTTTAGGTGTTTCATTACTTTGCTGTAAAGAGCTGTCGTCTTCCAATATTGTCTGCACTTGGATTCTCAATCAAATTCATCTTCTATTATGGATTTCTTCTTTGTATTGGACAGATTTATGGATTGATTGGGCCGATTCTTGTAAGATTTTATCAAATGTTTTCAACAAAAAAAACGTGTTCTATGGACCATAGACTATGGTTATCATATTATAATATTATAACAAATAAATAATATATTTTAATTAAGACTCCAATTATGATGAACGTATCAAATGCTGGTGATGGTCTTCTTATTTCATCTCATCTCTTTGCATATATCACATCTTGTCTTCTCGGTCTCACTTATCTTGAAATGGCAATCATTTTCATGATCAACAAAATAGCGGAACAGGTAAACGATGGTAAACCATTCTCAAAAATCACATAAAATGGATTTTTTCAATGACAATGAACAAAGTAATAATTTGTAAATAAAGGAATCCTGCCAAATGTTACAGTCCCTTTAGCACTGCATTCTTAAAGAAGGGGACCCATGAGTTGGCATGACTGACTCCCGCCACGATAAGCATGTTGGCTATTGTTTATATTATATGGTAATTGGCGTAATGGACAATAAGAAAAAGAGAGAGCTAAGTATGCAAATCGGATGGGCACTCTCTACAGGGTGTCCAAAAAGTATTGTTACACGAATAAATCCATGTATCTTCCTCAAAAACCATCATAGAGAATTCAAACAGGGCACAGTATTTACCTCTTATCATAGCAACATAACAATGAATGGTCACACGATCTGGCCTCCATTGGCCGCGATGACGCCTCTGAGATGATGAGGGAGAAAGTCGATGATGGGCCGCTGGTAGGGGATGCCGACTATCTCCAATGATTTTTTAAGGACTTCTCGGTATTCAACAGCCATAACACGAGGATAATAGCCCAGTCTCCTCAGCAAGCGGATGCCAGTGGAGGAACCATCTCTTGCATTGTCTACCCCCAATCAATGATGGTTTCAGCTGGAGTGTGCTTGATGGCCAAGAGTCCCCGTGTGCTCGTGGATCTCAATAAGGTGTACTATGTCAGGATGATTTTCGAGAAGGCCCTTCTCCCATGGTCCCTCTCCCACTTCAATGGGGTTCACTGGAACTTCTAGCAGGATTCAGCGCCTGCTCATTCGGAAAAGTGACCCAGACATGGTGCCGCACCCATATGTCCGACTTCATCTCGACTCCATAATGATCCTACAACTCCTCCGACCTGAACCCCTGAACTTCAACGTCTAGGTAATATTGTAGAGGGAGTCCTGCTCTACCCACCATAAATACCGCAAGTCTCTCAAGAAGGGCTTGGAAAAGACATGGGAGAAAGTCGGCATCCCCTACCAGAGGCCCATCATCGACTTTGTCCCTCATCATCTCAGAGGCGTCATCGCGGCCAATGGAGGCCAGATCGTGTGACCATTCATTGTTATATTGCTATGGTAAGTGATAAATACTGTACCCTGTTTGAATTGTCTATGATGGATTTTGAGGAAGATACATGGATTTATTCGTGTAACAATACTTTTTGGACACCCTGTACATGCCATGAAAGTTACACTTTCAATGCGTATAGTGTGCTTTAAACATATCGGGAATCAATATCAGATATGTCTTTCGATTCGTATGATGAATCTCTATCATTCTATCCGAACAGTCTTATTACGAAAAAACTCGTGGGTCTCCATCTTTAACTATTATTCCAGACATTTCCTGGTGGTCGAAGGGACAACACTCCATTATGGCGTAGTTTCTTCCATTGGATTGGATCTGTTCCCACTATTCTCATGTATTGTGGTGTCAGTCACACTTTACCTACAAATTTATTTAAATTAGTAAAACTATGAAAATTATCACATTATTTTTCAGGTAGAACTATTTGCGTTCATCGAGGTTAGTATACGAGGCAAGAGCGTGTGCTCTCATAGCGCATCGAAGAAGGATCAACTGGTTAATAAGAAGTCCCCAAATGATATTGGAAAAGTTTATCCTATCTAAGTGATTGGTAGATTTCAAAAAATAAACCACAATGGTTTGAATTCATGGCTTCCAGTCATATTCCTGTTAACGCTAATGATCTCACAATAGTTTATAGTTTTATTTGTACTCGCTAGTGGCTTTCTTTTATTTATTGATAAATTGCAGTTTAATTTTATCACTTTTTGCACGTGGTCTTGATTCTAATATTTCTAATTTCACAGATTGGAAGAATTGTACAATTATATTCAGTTATTAATGTCTTATTCAGTCATTTATAACGTATTTCCTATGAAATTCAAAGATTATCCTTCCATTTTCTGTTTTGATCTAGATCAATGTTCATGATCAAGAAGACACATTGATAGAATGAAGAATAGTGAGAGTTTTAGGTAACGAGGTAGGGGGGAAACATCATGTCCCTCTCTATGTAGACGAAAAGAGTAATGGTTAGAGAGTGTTGAGAAAGTGGAGAGCGATAGACAACGATAGTAAATAGTGAGAGAAACATAGAAACCAATGATAGATGGGATTGAGAGAATGACAAATAGAGTGAATATTGATATACCCATCATATTTATCAACACTGCCGTATTCACATTTCACCTTTCGAGTTTTCGTGTAATCCATTATAGAATTATTTCTATATTGTTCCCAATCCAAACTCATTCGTGTTTCAAATGAATCACAAAGACGCGTTTACCAAACTCAAATTCTCTTTCACAACCTTTCTCGTTTCTTTGTTAGTTTCGTATATTCTTCTTCTTCTTTTCAGTTTATTGGAAACCATTCTATACCCTCATTTCATTTCGTTCAAACCCTTCATTTGATTGTTTCTAATTCCGAAATATCTTTGATCATTGTAGGTCATGTCAACTACCGTAGCTAAGAGTTACAATAAATCTGGAGAGGCTTCATCCCTCATTACATATATGACACAAGTATATATCTTTTTCTTCTCGTTATTTCTCGCTTCTAAACCTTGCACCTTTGATTGTGGTTAGTCAAAAAAATTTCAAAACTCTGAAAACTCTTTTAAAGGTGGAGACCCGCGAATGTTCATGCAAATCCCTCACATCTCTCTTTTTTTTTTTATATATATACTTTATGCGGTGCGAAAGTAAAGTATAATTTCTGATCAAATATTTGATAGTGGAGTACGCATAAATACGATGCTACGACTTGGGTAGCAAAGATGAAAATTACAAATAAAAAGAAATTCCTACAACGATGGTAATGAAGCGATGGATTTTCGGAAAGATTTTACAGAAGGACATATTATAATATTATTATTAAGCTGATTCCAAGAGTTGACTACACGATTAGAAATGAAATTGGCAAAGCGAGTGGATTTAAAAATATGTTTTCTATAAATGAAATTGTTTCTACGAGAATGTCTTGTATTAAGGGAGGGTAGGAAGAAGAGGGGATTGTCGAGCTCGATGAGTCCGTGTGTCACTTTGTAGGCAAAGCACAAGTCTGCAAGAGCACGTCGATTCTGAAGAGGGTCTAAATTCAGATAAATTAATCGATTAGAATAAGATGTATAAGGAAGTTTGCACTTGGCAAAAATACGACGAGTATACACTTTTTGAACATTTTCAATGACTTTTATCAGCTGTTCCTCATGGGGAGACCAAAGTTCAGAACAATTTTCGAGAATGGGACGGACGTAGGTCATAAACAGGCGAGAGTATAGTTTAGGACTATTGGAGTGGAAAATGCGATAAATATAAGAGCATCTGGATTTCGCTCTGGCGACGATATTACGAATGTGAACCGCGAAAGATAAACGATTGCAATAAGTAATACCTAGGTCAATGAATTCTTTAACTCTTGCGGAAATGCAAAGTGATATGCGAGAAGTTAGAGCAACCACTCATCTATCACATAGTGCAATGGTAAACGTTCAGAGTCGTTACCCATTCGTTACCCACAAGTTTAAATCCTATGGCCGAATTTCCTCAATTTTCAAAAAGCGCGCCTTTCCCTGCAAGGGCCTGATGGTTCATTCATGTTTCTAGCGATCAATAAGCTGAATCATCATAAAATAAATAGTGTACGGTAGGTAGAATTACTTTTGCTACCTTTCTCTCTTCACAGTTTCTTTACGAAAATATTCGAGGGACTCCACCTTTAAGTCCAGTTTATCGAAACTAATACTATGGGAACAAACACAATTCGGAATTCTGTGCTCGATAGTTCCTTTTATCTCTCCTTCACTTAACAAACATTATTATATAATAATTTCATATATCGACGGCAAACTTCGCTCCAATTCAAAGGGATCTTCTCCAAGAGACTTTATCTAAGTGTTCTAGAGCTGGAATGATTGGAGCTCCTGAAGTTCTTGAGATGGGAAAGGCTATGATCAATCTTACTCAAGGAAATAAGGTTCTTGATATTGGTCAGTCTTTTCCTTTATTCAAATAAAGAAAAATAATATTTTCTGAACAAAATACACTACTGATCAACATCGTTTGAACAGGAAATTATATTAGAATCACAGAACTACAACAGTTTTATTTCGAAAATGGTATTTTCTCTAATTGAAGGATCCTTAAATATATGCTATTTGAAATGTTTTACAGGTACATTCACTGGAGCATCAGCTCTTGCATGGGCTCTGGCCCTTCCTAAAGATGGAAAAGTAATCTCAATTGATGTCAGTCATGAAGAATTGAACAGAGTAAGTTGAACAGAGTTCAGCCTTTATTTTTATGTGTTGAGTTGGTTTGCCCTTGAACATTTGAACAGATTTTGCATATTCAAGGTTGGTCTTCCCGTTATCAACAAAGAACAAGATCTGAAGAATAAGATCGACTTCAGATTGGGATCTGCTGTTGATATCCTTCGTAAGTTCGCTCTCATTTTTCATTTATGATTACTTCTGAACAGATGTACTCAACACGCTATTTTCTCCTAAGCTAGCGACGTTTATATCATAAGAACCATGGAAAAACATAATTTAAACTGATACATTAGTTATTGAATTAAAATTTCTTCCTTTAGATAAGAGAATTCTGGATGAATAAAATGTAGTTATATTTTAGAAAATCTGATCGATGATGGAGAATCTGGAACATTCTCATTCGCTTTCATAGATGCTGATAAGATCAATTATCCAGTGTATTATGAGAAATGTATGGAACTATTGAAGAAAGGAGGAGTCATCATGGTCGATAATGTAACAAAATCTACTTTTTTTCAGTTATTTTACATACAGCTGTCATTAATCACTTTTACGTAAATATATCATAGCACATACACTTTTCATTTGTGAGAAATTGTCTATTTCGAAATGGATAAACAACATTATTGATTATTGAACATATCAGGCTCTATGGGGTGGTCGAGTTGTTTCTCCAGATCCTTCAGATGAGAATACCAAGGCGATTGATGCTATGAACAGGTATTGATTGATATGTGTTCCCCCCTCATATTTTCGTCGTTTTGATTCCGGTTGAAGATTAGTCAAGAAAGAATAGTATTATAAATCATCAAATCTTTGTGATTGATTTGTATAAAAATAAATAAAAATAATATCGCACGTTCAGACTTGCTAGTGAGGATAATCGTGTGAACAATACTCTTCTCAATTGTGGAGATGGTGTACATCTTATCATCAAGAAGTTTGATTAATTCATCAATTCAAACAATTGATAACATTGTTTTTGTGATTTCATGGTATATTATGTAACCTTTTCTAAGATGGATATAAATAAAATTGTGTATAATTGCATTATTTGCTTACAACATTGTCTATACTCACAAGGGAAATCAGGTTGGGCGGTCCCGGACTTCGGGATGGGGCAAATACCATTCGATAGGTATCCGAAAAAGAAGATTTTTCATGTTGACCATTTTGGCAGAATGCCCCTGGGCGCAGAGTTATTTGCATGTTTCTCCGAATTTTCGCCCTACAAGGAAACACATTCTCTGTGAGATCGAAAGCAAGAAGTGGTGAATAAGAGTGGTAAACAACACAAGCAATGGTTAAAATGAATTTATTTATTTTTATCTTTACTTAAAGAGGGTGATCTATGTATCTTTTGCCTGCACGTTCGATTCCCGCACAAGCTATCTCAAAGAGAATGTGTTTCATTGTAGGGCGAACATCCGGAGAAATATGCAAATAACTCTGCGCCCAGGGGCATTCTGCAAAAATGGTCAACATGAAAAATCTTCTTTTTCGGATACCTATCGAATGGTATACAGTCCCGCAGAATCTCCCCCTTAACAGAAGTTTCCGGGGACACTCGGAGTGTCTCCAGGTGTCTCCTAACCCGATTTACTCTCTATAATTATATAACGTGTTTTAAATGCGTTTATGGAGAGCCTTGTCCTCATTTGCATCAAATGCACGTGACAAATAAATTTTAAATAAATTTAAAAAATTAAAATAATGTATTTCAAAAATCAAATATGAATTCACAAATATGACACGATGATACTGTGAATTGAACCACGGAGGAAGATTACGGTATATCCGCATCCGCTTTTTGGTCTGTGCGTCTGAAAGTCTGGACCAGCATTTTTCTTATCTTTCCCTAGTTTTTTGTTGTTTCCTTGTTTATTTCTCTCTATTCATGTTATGTATCAATTATTAACGTCCTAGAGTAGTTCATTTGCTGATATCGGTTTCCCTCCCTCACTCGAGGCCTCGTTCGACTAGCTTTTCTTCATTTGTTTGCAATGTAGTATTGCAGGGACAAATGCCTACGCCTGTTGGACTGGGTTTGTCGCAGTCGCGTTGCTCACTGTGCCTACCTACTCTGCCGCTGACGACCGCTCGACGCGAACTCAGAAGTAAGTCTAGACTATAATTAATTCTATATTTCCAACAAATATTTAATTTATTTATCTATCTTTTGTATCGTTGTTATTCAATTGTTATTATCAACCTTTCGCAGGTTGATGACTACGCGCCTACTGCGGCTGCAGAGGGCGACTCGCCGTCGCATGCGTCGGAACATCTCTGGCGCCAACTGCCCTCGACTCTAGTTGAGAAGTAAGTCTAGACAACCAGTGCATCTTTATTTCCAATAAGTATTTAAAGTATTTATTTATCATTCATCTTATTGTTCTTCACACGTTAGTATTGTGCCTTCTGAAGTTGGCATTGCGCCATTTGAATGCCATATGAGTGAAGTTGGATATTGTTCAGGTCCGATCAAGAAATCGGACCCGTGCCGGCGACCCCTTCGATTCGACACCCAAATCGGAATCCATCAACTGGTATGCTAGAATAATGTTGTAATGTAATCATGCATGTTTTCTTATTTTCGTGTGTTACATTCTAGTCATAACACTTAGATCATTCTATTAAAATATTTTTAGAGAAGATAAAATTCGCCATAGTATGCGTTTCAAATACGTAGAAATTATAAATTATAAAATGATCAATAAAGGGAATATGAATTTATTGATTTATCTATCTCTGTAGGGATGACTGCGTTGGCCGACACCGGGCAACGATTCCTGCGATGGAAGGTACGGTATTATGGATACTGTAATTATAGATGTATGAACACTACTGTTTAGACTAATGTAGTTATGCTCTAATCCGAGTGATGTAGTTAATGTTTAATTAGTCAACAGTACTGCAGTAATGATTGTTTGTACTATTTCACAGTTTTGGAATAACTGTAATGATCATGCTCATCTAAAATTTCGGACACGTGACATTATACTCATCTTTTGCAGAGCCGTGACCTACACTCGGACGCATCGGTCTTCTAACGGGAAATGGCCAATGAGGACTGGAATTACAGAACTGAAACATGAAGACAGTCAGCTCTTATCATCTTTCGTCGAGTTTAACGCCACCATCATGGCTAGTGTATCTCCTTATTCTTGTAACAACTGAATAAAGAACCACACCAATTGACTACTTCACACATTCATACAACACATCAGCAAAAGGAGGGCAAGCTAGAACTTCAGTATTGTTTATCCAAAATCTGAAGGGCGAAATCAAGTGGTTGACATCTTTTCCAAGTGATTGACAGAAAATTCAAAATTCAGCTATAACGGAGTAGAGGACGTGCACATAGAGATGTACATGTGAAGAACAGATTCAGGAACAAACATAAAAAAATATTATTTACATTATTGGCAATAAAATCGATATATCCTAGTAATCAAGTATGATAACAAAAGTGATAGTCAGAGGGGGCTAGGCAAGGAAAAGTCAGAAAAATCAATCAATACCAGCCATCATGTGCGGTAAGTCAAGTTGTAGTCAAGGAACTCCAGTCCTGTTCCAGTGTCGATGCGTGTAGAACGTTCTCCTTATTGGCCATTTCCCGTTAGAAGACCGATGTGTCCGAGTGTAGGTCACGGCTCTGCAAAAGATGAGTAAAATGTCAAGTGTCCGAAATTTTAGATGAGCATGATCATTACAGTTATTCCAAAACTGTGAAATAGTACAAACAATCATTACTGCAGTACTGTTGACTAATTAAACATTAACTACATCACTCGGATTAGAGCATAACTACATTAGTCTAAACAGTAGTGTTCATACATCTATAATTACAGTATCCATAATACCGTACCTTCCATCGCAGGAATCGTTGCCCGGTGTCGGCCAACGCAGTCATCCCTACAGAGATAGATAAATCAATAAATTCATATTCCCTTTATTGATCATTTTATAATTTATAATTTCTACGTATTTGAAACGCATACTATGGCGAATTTTATCTTCTCTAAAAATATTTTAATAGAATGATCTAAGTGTTATGACTAGAATGTAACACACGAAAATAAGAAAACATGCATGATTACATTACAACATTATTCTAGCATACCAGTTGATGGATTCCGATTTGGGTGTCGAATCGAAGGGGTCGCCGGCACGGGTCCGATTTCTTGATCGGACCTGAACAATATCCAACTTCACTCATATGGCATTCAAATGGCGCAATGCCAACTTCAGAAGGCACAATACTAACGTGTGAAGAACAATAAGATGAATGATAAATAAATACTTTAAATACTTATTGGAAATAAAGATGCACTGGTTGTCTAGACTTACTTCTCAACTAGAGTCGAGGGCAGTTGGCGCCAGAGATGTTCCGACGCATGCGACGGCGAGTCGCCCTCTGCAGCCGCAGTAGGCGCGTAGTCATCAACCTGCGAAAGGTTGATAATAACAATTGAATAACAACGATACAAAAGATAGATAAATAAATTAAATATTTGTTGGAAATATAGAATTAATTATAGTCTAGACTTACTTCTGAGTTCGCGTCGAGCGGTCGTCAGCGGCAGAGTAGGTAGGCACAGTGAGCAACGCGACTGCGACAAACCCAGTCCAACAGGCGTAGGCATTTGTCCCTGCAATACTACATTGCAAACAAATGAAGAAAAGCTAGTCGAACGAGGCCTCGAGTGAGGGAGGGAAACCGATATCAGCAAATGAACTACTCTAGGACGTTAATAATTGATACATAACATGAATAGAGAGAAATAAACAAGGAAACAACAAAAAACTAGGGAAAGATAAGAAAAATGCTGGTCCAGACTTTCAGACGCACAGACCAAAAAGCGGATGCGGATATACCGTAATCTTCCTCCGTGGTTCAATTCACAGTATCATCGTGTCATATTTGTGAATTCATATTTGATTTTTGAAATACATTATTTTAATTTTTTAAATTTATTTAAAATTTATTTGTCACGTGCATTTGATGCAAATGAGGACAAGGCTCTCCATAAACGCATTTAAAACACGTTATATAATTATAGAGAGTAAATCGGGTTAGGAGACACCTGGAGACACTCCGAGTGTCCCCGGAAACTTCTGTTAAGGGGGAGATTCTGCGGGACTGTATGTCCCATCCCGAAGTCCGGGACCGCCCAACCTGACTTCCCTTGTCAGTCAACTCATTTGAAGTCATTCTTCTCCCATTTTCACAGCACAAAGAACATCATTCACAAATTTCAACACTAAAAAATTACTGTTTCTAGGATGTCGATGTCATCATCCGTTTTCTAACACCATAACCTTTATTGTAACTGATTTCGATCGAACTATTATCATTCTTAATTAACCTATTAATGAGCGTGTATTGTCGTTTATCGAAATTAAAAGAGTATAATAAAAATCTATCAAATTTAGTAATTGATTCGGCTGGTAGGATTGTACCAACCTCTCTAACTTTTAAGGTATTTTTCGATTTAATAGAATCATGCATACTTTGCGGGATATTTTTTTCCGAATCAATTTCATCGATTTTAAAGATAATTCGTGTCCTAACAACTGTTTTTGTGATATTGTGTTTATTTATTCTATTCTCAAGATCAATGTGTATATTGTTGCTTGCTATATTAAGTTTGTATTAAGAGACCGGCTCGGTAAGACTCGAGCATTTTGACCCCCTGCCGGACATTCGCGAGGAATTTCGATCTGGCCCTCAATACTTTCATCATAGACACATACCGGTGGGATACCGATGAAAGTTATAGTGAAAATGCCCTTAGGCTCAAACCCGGCTCAAATATGTCATATTAAGTAAAAAATTGAAAAATTCATATCTTTTCAATCGTGATAGCTAGGACTTATATTTCTTTTTAGTGGTGAATAACATGTCATGAGCTCTTTTATAAACACAGCTGAACAATAATATCATATCGTTCTGAATCTGCTTTTTCGTGTTTGATTTTCGGATTTTTCCTCTTCTATCCTCGCTGAAGAGATAGCGCAAGAAATTTCATAGTGCATATTGTAGCCCTGACGGTTATGCACATGGTGGTCGCATTCCCTTGGCCAGCCAGTTTGTCATAAGCCTCGAGAATTGCAATTGAATGTGAGAAATGTGTAAATTGCAAAAATCGAAAATTAAATTTCTTGAAATTCGCAAGAGTAAGAGTTAGCTTTATTATGTCATTTTACTCGTAGTGATGTGCGTATATATGAAAAACATACAAATAGACTTAGACTACATTTTTTTTAAATTTAGAAAAATAATTATTTTGTCAGCTCCCACATTCAGTCGACCGCCAAGTCAAGTTGATTCATAGGGCGTATGGTGGCTCATGCATGTGCGTTTGCGTTAACGACTATCATGCGAAGAACCGTCGTTTCGCAGATCTCGAATTATTTTTTTTTATTTATCAAACTTGAATATTTATATGTTTCATTCATATAAATCGGTTGGAAGGTGGCGTACTGCAACCAAACCTGTACCATTGTTATCAGTAGGAGTGTGCGCTATTCGACTACCTTAATCGTCAGAAATCGAAAACTGATTTTTTTCAGTCGACCCATGATTTTCAACCATGACCATGGTACCAAACTACCGTAATCGTAATTCATACACCTGAATTTTCCGAGAAGTTCACCAGAATATTATAGTGCACAGTTGCTAGATTACGGTAGTTCGTGTTATGGTGTCTAGAAAAATAAAAGTTGGCTCACTGTTGACATAATGTCAAATAGTATTTGATCTGAGATCATCATGAATTTTTCGACCTCAGCCATTCTCAACCATGTCATGGTTGAGAATCATGGGTCAACTGAAAAAAAATCAGTTCGCGATTCCTGGTGATTACGGTAATGCAATACCATATATTCCTACTGATAAAAATGGTACAGCTTTGGATGTAGTACGCTACCTTCCAACCGATTTATATTAGGTTGTCTCGTAAGTTCCTGACTTTTTTGTCACATTTTTCGATTTCTTTGTTCTTAGAAATGAATGTAGCCAGCGATCTAAAATATCGCCCTTGCACATCGGTTGTATCTTGCCAACATCTTATCAGCATATGGATCCCAGGTATCTAGAACTCTTGGAACTGGGAGGCAAAAAATCCGGTGAAGGCCCTCTCAACATCAACTCTTTTTTCTCATTGGTCTACTTTAAGGAATCGATGGAGGGTGGAAACGAGGTGTTCATAGCGCAAGGCATAGTTTTTAGTATAAGTTGGGTGGGGTAGGACAGCACAGCCATGCACCGCTAATTTAGCATTAATCGATATATCTCTATGCAGTAAATCACATTAGTCCTGAAAGTGGTTTTTGGCATTTTTCTCGCAACTCGACAAAGCAAGAAACCTCTGCTGCCGTAGTTAGAGAGTATGATGGGTCGCGATAGTAGTAGATATATCAGTGATAAGGCACACGCCTATCACCCATTTAGCTAGCGAGCACAATTTCGCTCTTCAATTTTTACTTCAAATATCAAGTTTGAGAATTTTTCCTGTCAGTTCAGTCTTACCAATCAACATAGACTCTTCACTGCTGTTATCCCAGAGGACCCTTCTATCATCTCCTTTGATTGTTTGATTGGGTCATACCTGGTTGCGACGGGAGGTAAAAAGAAAGATAGTCATACCAACCCTCAAATTGTTGTCAATTGAGGAAAACGGTATGGATCATTTATTTTAAATTTTTGTACACTTTCGACATCCGCAAGCCCATTCACTATAGCTGAGAGGGAAACACCGACCATGGTTGACAAAACCTCACTGGTGCGATGGGGATCCAATTCAGCTTCTTCGTGCTGTGTTTCAAAATCTATCACCATGCAATGTCCAGATTGGCAACATTGAACGACTGTTTAGTCTCTATAATGGAAGCGATGGAACCGGGTCTTCACTGTTCCATAACAAGGAGTGCCTATGCTATGCACGCCTCGCAGCATGACTTCATAGAGCTTCTTCTTAAAGGAAGATAGCAAAATAAAAATTATCACGATTTTTGCATAAAATTAATTTTTACAAAATTTTCCGAAATTTTTCCATTTGAAAACAGTTGATGATAACAACATCATGCTTACACAGATGAGATAATGTGCTATCAGTAGCGCTTGGCCAGACAACCCTGTATGTTCATAGCTAAAAAAGAGAGCGCTTCGAAATAATGACACAAAAAAGTCAGGGACTTATGAGACAACCTAATATGAAAGTAACATATAAATTTTCAAGTTTGATGATTTAAAAAATGAATTCTAGATCTGCGAAACGACGATTCTTCACGTGGCAGTTGTTTTCGCAAACGGAAATGCATCAGCCACCATCCGCCCTATGAATCAACTTGACTTGGCGGTCGACTGAATGTGGGAGTTGACAAAATAAAAATAAAATAATTATTTTTCTAAATTAAAAAAAATGTAGTCTGTGTCTATTTGTATGTTTTTCATATATACGCACATCACTACGAGTAAAATTACATAATAAAGCTAACTCTTACTCTTGCGATTTTCAAGAAATTTAATTTTCGATTTTTGCAATTTACACATATCTCACATTCAGTCGCAATTCTCGAGGCTTATGACAAACTGGCTGGCCAAGGGAATGCGACCACCATGTGCATAACCGTCAGGGCTACAATATGCACTATGAAATTTCTTGCGCTATCTCTTCAAAGAGGATAGAAGGGAAAAAAACCTGAAAATCAGACACGAAACAACATATTCAAAACGATATGATATTACTGTTCAGCTGTGTTTGTAAGAGTGCAAGACATGTTATTCACTAATAAAAAAAAGTCCTAGCTATCACGATTGAAAAGATATTAATTTTTCAATTTTCTACTTAATGTGACATATGTGAGCCGGGTTTGAGCCTCAGGACATTTTCACTATAACTTTCATCGGTCTCCCCCAGTATGTGTCTATGATGAAAGTATAGAGGGCCAAATCGAAAGTCCTCGCGAATGTCTGGCGGGGGGTCAAAATGCTCGAGTCTTACCGAGCCGGTCTCTTAAATTATTACAGGGTGCGTGAAAATTACCGGCACTCGAACTTTTATCAATATCTCCCCTTAGAATGCGATTTGAGCAACCAGTTTCGTATCATTATTTATTCAATTATTCAGTAACAAGAACATGTTATTGGATTTCAATTTGCCTCTCATTAATAATAATAATTTATTCACCATAATAGGTAAACATGTAATGAACAAACAATAAATAAATAAATAGTTGTAGTTGTAAAAGTGAAAGATCAATCTTACAAAGATGTGAGGATGGAGGAAGGGACTGGAGGAGATCGAATACATGATGAAGATAAGAATAAGAAATGCATGGAACTGATCAGTCATTAATTTTAATTTTAAAAGATTATTCTGTTTTCGGGCCGAGTAAGTAAACGTGCCGCTCGCAAGAAGAAACTGTTATGCCTGTATTGGAAACGAGACCCAGCGTCGGAGAAGTTTAATCCATTCCTTGTAGCATAGGTTTTAAAATAGTGAGATTTATTGTTTGAGATCTTAATTTTTCCTCTTAGTAGTTTCATAGACATTTTTAAGTCGACGTTTAACCTGCGCTGTTCGAGGGTATCAAGAACGAGTTTTGCATTACGTGCACTACTACTTGGCATATTCTCCCACGAAGATTTGTAGCAACGAGCAAACACTCTTCTTGTGAAATAATTTTGCACTTTTTCCAATATTTTTATGTCTTTTTTCTGGTAGGGATTGAATACTGTGCAAGCACTCTCTAGAATAGGCCTAATATAGGTTGAATATGCTTTAAGTAGAATTATCGGGTTATTAGTTCTTAGAGCCCGCATAATTATGTGACAGGCTGATTTCGCTTTGATTGATATTGCTCTACATTGATCCGAGAAAGTCAGGCTTCTTTGAACTATGAATCCTAGATCTTTGACTACTTCTTTTTGATGTAGATTAATGCCTCCAATAGTATAGACTCTTGAAGGATTCGCTCTACCTAGGTGTAGGGAGTTACATTTATGGGATGCTAGAGGTAATTGCCAGTCGTTTGACCATTTAACAATAGTGTCAACAGCAGTTTGAAGGGGTCGAGGAGGATCCCCACTACTGAATGATCTGTATATCTTAATGTCATCTGCATATAGGCGAGCCAGTACACCATCTTTTTGTATGGGTAGTTCAGATGTGAAAATGAGAAAGAGCAAGGGCCCAAGTACTGAGCCCTGTGGCACTCCACTAGTTAAAGGGTGACACTCAGAGAGTTTATCTTTCACTCTAACTTGAAAAGTTCTGTTGTTGAGATAATCAGAAATCCAACGTAAGGTTTTAGAGGATAAACCAATCGTGTTGAGTTTAGCTAGAAGTTTGGGGTGGGATACTCTATCAAATGCCTTAGCAAAGTCAAAATATATTACGTCAACTGGCTGTCCATTACTAAGTGAGGCAGACCAGTGTTCAAGTACTTCCAACATTTGAAGTTCACGTGATCTATGCTTTCTAAAGCCGTACTGTTCATCAGGGAATATTTCCCGCTTTCGCTTCGAAGCTAGCCCGGAGGAGCTTCTCGTTTGCAATAGGCAATTTACGGTGATTGTTATCGTCGACGGTGACCCTTGCTCAGAGGAGAGCCGATTTCATGCTGAACAGAGTCGTGTACTCGGTAGAGGAGATCTTGCTCTCCAGAACCTCCCATACTGTCAAGTCCAGGGTATTCTTAGTCACGGGAAATTTTCATTCATTTTGAGCCATGTACGTTCTCATAACTTGTCGGTTTTGGCCTCGAATTTATATCTGGGTGCGCCATGCTGCTGCAGCCTCCAAAAGCGCCGACTGAAGTGAGAATTGGACCAGAAGAGGAGTACGTCTCTCAGGATGTGATTGGCTTAGTAGTTATTATTCGCCTTTACGCCTGACGATACAAAGACGACAGGAATCCGACCGGTGGGGAAGAAGCCCTAACACACCATCACATAGGCAGGATACGAGGTTGACTGGTGATGCTATCCAGTTTGGCAGATTTCTTGGAATCATGGTCTATGATTATGTCGTTCGGAGTATTGAAATTTAATTCGAGGGTAAAAAATTTTTCGTCAGTAAAGAGAGCGGTGAAATGTTCGTAAATGTGAAACCGGTCGAGAAAGAAAGGGCATCGCATTCTTCGCAGATTGATCTGAGGATCTTTTAAATCAAGCAGTTTATAGGTGCTACATCAGGCCATATTTGACGATCTTGTGAATAAAGAAGTCAAAGATACCGAGCTTTTAACAATATCGACCGAATTATCTCACGGTTTCTGCCGAATTATCTCACGGTTCTGGGGTGAAGTTGCGGACACCGGCGTTCCTCTCCCTGGACGGTCACCTTCCGTGCCGAGTTCCTGATACCGTCGGTTTGCGCGGTAGACGGTTCTCTTGGGAAAGTTGAGTTGAAAGAAGATGTTGGCGGGCTGGATTCCTTCTCGAGAGAGCGTCCGGATCGTAGATCTCATCGGCTTGGCCTTCACCATTATTGACTAACTAGACCAAGCAATTTGAAACCTCGAACGCTTTTACACGAAAGGTCACACGTCATAATCATGCAACTGGTTTTGCGAAATATCGATTAGCCGCTAATGCGCAATATGATACAATCGAGTGCCGGTAATTTTCACGCACCCTGTATGTAACTAGGTAATTTTCACGCACCCTGTATACATTCATCACTCCCTTCTTATCTTTACAATGGAAGCATCAGATGTCATGGAAACGATTCTGAAATCGACTTGCGTTGAGGGTGAGACAGGAAAAAATGGTTATAAAGCTTGTCCAAATCGATTTTTTAAGCATATGCGCCGCTAGAATATAACTTTTAAAGATACATTTGGCCGTCTCCCCTTCAACACTAGAAACCCATATGTAGCACTTCCAGAATCATTTCTGTGGAATAACTTGTGAAGCTTGGAGTCACTCGACCCCTCGAATGTACTTTGGCGTGCTTGAGAGGAAAAGGAAACTATTGAACAAAAGAAGAACTTGTTTTGATTGTTCCTGCGTAGTTAAATGTTAAATTTTAAATTAATAAAATATAATAATTAAACTTTTTTCGTTATAACTAAATATTAACACATTTATCGGATCTTGCAAAGGAGAGGTGTATTTGATAGAAAATTAAAAGACATCTTAAAGCAAGTTGCGATGAGGAAGTTGCCATTACTGGATTGCCACTTTTGTAGAACTAAACTAATGACATAAGGGGTTGGTGAGATTCACGCAAAAAATTGTATACATGGACGAACCATCGAAGATCGATAAAACTTGAAAAAAGAAGATTCAACTGAGACATTCAAAGTAGTCCTTCCGAGCATAAAAACAGTTGATGATTAACCTGATAAAAACACTTCATTTGTCATTCTCAGATATTCAAACCAACCCGTTCAAGAACATTTCGATGTTGAAGTCAATTGTATTTACAATATATTGACCAACATATGAACTTTCCATTAAAGGTGTTATGGTGAAGTTGATTGTGAATACAATGAGAGAGGGAAGAAACAGACAAATACTCTCAAATATTTTGATATTCAAAACTCTCCGATCAAAGAATATTGCTAATGATAGATTAAGATAAATTAAAACTGAAAGTTTTATCGAGATAATCTCTATTTCTTCGTTATAAAAGGGGATCCGTGAACGTTTATACAAACCTCTAACGACTATCACTTTCAACGAATAAATCATATGCAAAAAGTCCGAGTGTACTCTCACCCACCCCATCGCGTAGTGATAAGATTTCCTATTTGATAACCAATATTTGCAACCTATTGCCGAAATTTAAAATTTTCAAAAAAAGTTTTTTTTTGCACTTTGCATGAATTTCGAGCAGTGATGTATTCATAATTATAGCTATCAACACACACAATTAGATACAAAAATAGTTTTCGGCATATAACTTTTGCCATCTTTCTTTATCCACAGTTTGTTCATGAGAATATTCTCAATCTTTAAGGAGAGATTAAGTCGATACTCAAATAATGTTGATATGCTCCTCCTTCGTCAAAATTTATTTAAAAACTAACCAGAATGTAAAATTTGGCTTCTATTCTTTTACTAGTCGTATTCATATCCACCATTGTAGACTCTTTCTAAATAATAGTTCTATTGCTTTTTTAGCAAATAAATATTTCATTTAAATCAAACTTTGCTGTTTCTACTCCTCAGATAATAGAATGTGATTACATCGAGAAATATCACTATCACACAACTTAACAATTGAAAAGGGAATGAGATATATCTGCAAATATCATTTACAAAATAAATCTAAAGCGATTTCACAAACTTTTTGTAGAATATTCCATGAGGATTATCAGCAAATATCCATTGAAAAGTGTTTCGATCATAACACAAATATGGATGTTCGGCTAAAATAATACTAGTTTTTTTTCATATTTCACGGAAAATTATACTTAGAGAGTAAGACAAGCTAGCACAGAATATGATGATAAAACAAATTGTACAGGCGCTTAATATTATTATTTTCGTGAAACATGACACTTTGCTTGGAAATATGATAAATATGAATCGATTGATTGATATCAATACATGAATAATGAAACATTCCAAATAAGCAGAGAAAGTAATCTGAATTAACTCAATAATATAACTGTGTAGTCAAACATTTAAACTGTCCTTCTTACCACGCCAAAAATAACACTAAAATAATGTGTCATCTCAAGTTGTACGAAGAAATGAAAAATACACCATCCACCATTAGTTAATAGTAATATAGTCTCAACTGATACTAGATAATAACACATCCAACCAAATCTGTTATTTACAATTTTATTGAGAAAAAGGGAATTGTACATCGATAACACCATGCATTAGATGCGTTTTTTTTTCTTTTGTCATGTTAATCATTATTGTAAAGTTAAATGGATCAAAAAGTTCATAATAGTTAGGAAGAAGAGAACATACGCATTTTGTAAGTGCTTTGATTCTGTCAATGTAATCAATGATATTACGTTAATTGTTATTCCAATCAAATCGACCTGTATGATGAAGTATAATAATGATTTATAATGAAGGAGAAAACGAACCACTACTAGAAAAGAACTTTTCATCACTTGATCCATAAGATTGTCTGAAATGGTCAAATGATTTTGCGAAGCAAGAAAAAAGCGAAGCAATGGAAATCGATAAAAAAGTTGATATTCAATATTTTCATAAGATTTAGTTTGATATTTGAAGAAGATTCATCTTTCTAACACCTCCCATCTCTTTAATCCGTCTATTGGAGTATTAAAGGATTTTCATAAACTATGCATAACAGCAATAGCAACACCAATATCCTTTAAAAAAAAGTAATAATAAGAAAACATAGAAAACACTGTTTTGAACACATATGTAAGAAACGATACTTCCACTTGGTAACACTCAAAAAGGTTCGAAATAATATGTATAAGCTAATTATGTACTTATAGGTGCAGAAAAAAAATTCATTATGAAATATGTAGAAAGAACACTGACAGAGAAAGAACAATATATCGACATCTTATATTATTTATGAAAAGTATGATTTAAATGATCTTGGATGATCACATTTTGCATATAATATCCATGAAAGGAAATATTTTTTCAGCACTATGTCACAAAGCCACTAACCACTACAATGAGATTGTTCATGGATGTAGTGATAACCAAATCCTTTTCTCATCTTTTCACTCTCAGGTTAACTTTATGTGGGTTTAAGTTATGATGATTTAAAGTGTCTTTTAGTTGCACATTCATCTTTTTTTGTAATAGGAATCTTCACCATTGTTGCCACATCGATTTCATTGTATTCTTTATTGATATCTTTTTATTTATTTTGTAATGTGATACAATGGTCTTTAAACTTGTGGTTAACTACCAAGACTTAAGATCAAATAACATTCTTTATCTCCAATTAACTTCACAAAAAATAGAACTGACAGTGGCACCGACCACTCCGATGGTGGGCTACTACTTAAAAGGTAGAGAGACAAGAACGAGAGAGAGAAAGGATGAGAGGGGAGACGATAATGGCATAATGCCTCTATTTGTAAGCAATATTAATTAAATTAAAAGAAAAAAGAAAAAAGAACATTCTAAACTAATTCTAAAAGAATTCTAAAGGAGGGGACAAGGACTTAGGGGTCGAAAAGGGGAATTGGGGAATAGGGAAGGCGGTTAGCGTGGGGATAGGGAGTATCCCTAACAATTTATTTATTTTATTCATCATGCATCCAAAGATGTCATCTGGCAAATCAATAACGTTTTTTGATGGACATCGGAATGTCTTGAATAAAATAACATGATAACCATCATATGTAAACCCATGCAATCATAATTCTGTGGTCACCACAAGAAGATCACATAATTAAGCTCGTTGGAAAAGTACAAAAGACTTAAACTCGTTGCGTCTTCTCTAAATGAAAGTTAAAGTATACTATCCTTATATATTAAAGTTACTCAAACTAGACCTCTTGAAATTCGCTGTAAACTATTAAATGCATATTATCTGATCTTTGTTTTGCTCATAAAGTTACAAAACAACTCATCGATCTAGACAATCCTTATTTCTTTATCCCGTCTACCAATACTATTATAGATCTTCTCGTTCCAATATCGGAAACACAAAACCAATCGCTTCTCGCATTTTCTCTCAAATCCTGTTGTTAACAATTAGTAAAAAATCTTCCGCAAAAATATTAATTTGTCCGCACTCGATATGTATTAATTAATTGTTATTTCTTAGCTACCTAAGTGGAGGCATCGTGCTTTATGTAATACATTACGACATGAATTGTTCACTCTATCGAATTTATCCTTCCTTGTAATGCATGAATTTATATTCTTAAATAATACAATCAATGATATCTTCTCGTTATTTTACATTCAAATGGAAGAGGTTTCCCTGCTTCTATGTATGTTCGTTTCATAGAGGGAGGATTTGAAGGATCGATTGGTGAAATCTAAACACAATATATTAAGAAAGAGCCTATTGGATAGTGAAATACTCTTGACCTTTCTTTTTGCAATGGAAACTTACATTAAATCGATTGGTTAGATTGGCAAAAAATATAAATAATTCCATTCTGGCTAATCCTTCTCCTGGACATTGACGTCTTCCAACAGAGAATGGAAGGAGTTGTTTGAATCTAAAATTAATTTAGTCAATTATCGATTCAAACAATCAATATTTACTCACTGTATCAATTTTCCATTCTCGTCAATATGTCGATCCGGATTGAATTTGAAGGGATCGACAAAGATCTGTAACAAAAGAGAGTACAGTAAATAAATGCAGCAGCATTAATTTGTACTGTATGGGATTGAAGAGAAGGTCGTTTACCTCAGGATCCGCAAGAAGCATTGATATCTGTGGAGATACAACTGTACCCTTCTTAAGGACGAAACCATCCATTTCAACATCCCTGTTGGTCTTACGAAGAAGGTTTTGTGGTATGATATTGGCCCATCTCTGAGTCTCCTGAATCTCGATAATTTTGTATTATTGAGAGGTGTAGAGTTTACATTGATGAAGGCATTGACATATGGCAGATTAGGCTTATCTTCAATCGTTATCAATCGTTCGGAACATATTACTGAATCATACTCCTTATGTAGTTTCACAAGCGCCTATAACCATATCATAATCGATCGATAAAACGAAAAAGATTTACCTCAGGATGATTCAATAATAGACATAGTTCCCATGACATCGTCATCGATGTTGTATCGATACCAGCCAACCAAAGATCAAGAACGACATTAGAGAATTGACGATCACTGAAATAA
The DNA here is from genome assembly GCA_943737045.1 of Parapristionchus giblindavisi. Lineage (NCBI taxonomy): Eukaryota > Metazoa > Nematoda > Chromadorea > Rhabditida > Diplogasteridae > Parapristionchus > Parapristionchus giblindavisi. Next base: position 105,967 of record CALSFV010000113.1, on the reverse strand, counting down.
TGTTATTGACCGTATAAAATACACTTGTTTATTTGGTACGAGAGTAGCCAATCACTCCCACAAGCGACTTTCTTGTTTTGCATGGTTCAGAAACTATGCCGATCTCTTTTATATATAATATAGCGCGCGGCGAAGGTCAGCCGGGTTAGAGAGAGGCAGCGGAGAGACAATCGAGAGGCGGGGCGAGATGTAGAAGGCTACATCTCGCTCGCCTCTCGATTGTGACTTCCGTTCGTTAGCACCATTTGTCATTTTCTTATGCAAGTACATTTTATACGCACAATATTGACCACTAATAAACATAGATAACCCACAAAAAAGATGAGTTGGGGTCATCCTTCTGCTTGTATTGCTCTTTAAGGTATGCTTCACAGAAATCCGAATATTCTTCATTGTCGAAATCGATGGTTTTTCGATGTTCCTTGATCTAAACAAAGGATTTATCATATTTCATTAGAATAACTCACATTATTCTCCATGAATGAGTACAACGTATTTCGACCCTCGTAAAGAGCATTTAAACGCGTCTTTACCCAAGGAATCCAGCCACTATAAATCGATATGACCAGATATATAGATCTAGAAAGAGGAAACTTACGTCAAGTTGGGGAATGAAATACATATTAAAAAAAGGATTAGCTAATTGTTTGTTCATTCGATCGAGAATTTCCCTTACTCTTACGTACTCGTGTAGGTTTTGCTGGAAATGATTATGAATGTAACTACAGAAGTATCTTTGTAGAGAGTCTCTTCATACGTTTTCTAACAACAACAACGCACAACGAAATGAAGATTCTATTACAAAAAAGATAAATATCTATCTTGATTACCTCATCGAATCGATATCCAAAAACAACCAGATTGATAAGACTGGCAACAGTTTGATCCATAAATTTCAATGGGGCTATCGTTCCTCCATTAGTAAGAGCTTCTTTCTCCAACTTTGTCAATAACAGATCAGCTTCGAGAAGAATCTAAGCATTCAATAATCAAACCATATCATTCACATTATATTCTTACTCTTTCCTGCATTTCTTGTTTGCCCAACCCTAGATCTCTCAATGTATGTAGTGTAAACCTTCTCTGTTCCCTCCAAATCTCTCCACTTGTCTCGATTATGCCATAAGTTCCTCCTATAATCAATAATAATAATAACGATGATGATAATAATAAACATTACTATTTTTATTATTACCAACAATTATTATCTCTAACTATGAGGAAAAGAATAGCTGTCAAATTAATTAGCAAAAACTTTGATTTTACACATTCCAAACAAATAGTTATGTTACCTCTGAATACCTCTGTGAAATTCATGAAAGCTCCTCTATCTGAGTATGTATCCCCATCATTAATGAACATCTCCTAGAATTAATTTCAGTCTGTATTAGGTTGGTTCATAAATCTCCTTAGTTTCACAGAAACATTTACTGACATTTCTTTTCATTTCACAATCGGACACAACTTTCGCAGACTTTTTACTTCTGTATTTGTTCTTCCTATTTATGTTCCCCATGTCGCACTGATTAGCTTTCCGAGGTTAGATGATTAAAAAGTTTGTGCCTTGAACGTGTTTATCACAGACTGCCCAATCCCGCAGTTTTTTGTAATAGTATCAAAGCTGTGATCTAGATATCGCAGCATTTTCCCTCATTTTATTTCTCCTTGTGCAAATTTCTTCAGTTCAATCGCATTTAACTTGTTGCTACACCGTAATGATGTATGATAAATAAAATAAATAAATAAATTGTCACCAATCAACAAAGTACAGAAGCTTGAATAATATTATAACGATTTTCGACAGTTTTCTGTGAATGGATATGGAAATCATTTTATCCCAAAAATCTTTTTCAAAAATACGCTGACAACTATTGACCTTACTGATAATTTCACTAGTTGCTAATTCAAAAGTGCTCAGTTTAAAAAATTTTTTTTCTGCAATTCAATAGTTAATAATACGCCAGCCTACAATATGATCATTCTTACTTGTACTATTTCCACAACAATTTTTTTCTTTTATTGTTTCTTATTTTATTCTCTAATTCTTTGTTCTTTGTCAAGAAAAGTTCATAGCGCCATCACAATTGACGAAGGTTCATATAAGATAGACACTACATTAAATGATTAAATACCTGAATGTTCTTCATATCGTTGATCGTTACAATAGGACATGGACCCATCCAGTATGTGTAGATTGGTCCTGATAAATAAATGTTAGAAGGACATGAAAGATATTATTAATATTACCATATTTATCCTTCCAATATTGATACGTTTTATAGCCGGGAAAGTCCAGAATAAGGGAAATGAAGTTGCCCATAAATGGAATTGGGATGGGACCTATAATAATACAAAATATGTCGATAAAAACCGAATACAGGGAAAATGGTAGGAATTCAAACCTGGAGGAAGATCTTTTCGTTTCCAGTACATTTCGTAAAAAAGATGGAGACCTCCGACAAGGAGTGCGACATTCCACAACATATCTGGGAAATCAAAATAATGAATAGTGAAGAATTTGAAAGAGAGGACGAAAGAAACAATTGAAATAGAATGAAAGAGAGAAGAATATAAATACTCTAGTTTCATGATCGATGAGTCAAATGGAGTCGATAAGAGACGAGAGCACACATTTTGTACACAAATTCTCTACCCATGAATCTTTTCCTCTTCTTATCTATAATATTTTCTTATTTTTTAAATTTTTGAACAAAGATCAACATTTGGTACTTACTACTCTCAACAAAAAACGCGTAAGATTCACCGAATCATTGTGATCTCTGTCAGATTCCAGATATCGAGAGTTCTTCAATGTCTGCTGTGGTACTATAACATACAAATATGGAAAAAAATAATTATTATAGCTCATTTTAGGGCTGTGCATTAAACTTTTTTTCGATTTTACGATTTTTTTCGTAAATTTTTATGTAAAATCTCGTAAAATTATACTTAAAATTTAACGAAACGAGAAAAATTGCAAAAAATGAATAATCTTGGGGAATATACTGTATTATATACATATTTTTCTTCACGTTTTTAGCTGTAACTTCTTCCTTATCGTTTGTCTCTTCCATAAAAGAGTCACAAGAAATATGTGTGAACATTCGAGAGAATTTTTTATCACGAAATAAATTTTGGACAATTCTTATTATTTTGACTTTTTTTTGTTTTATAAATTTTACGAATTTTGCGAGAGAAAATTCATCGCTTGTTCTAGTTTGTGACAGCGTTTTTCCACCAGGTATCGTAGCCTAATCAATCCTGCATTCCACTAAAAACTGGGTTCTCCACGTTAGACCCAGTTGTCGAATTTTTCGCTCGAATTTCCGTCATCGATTGTTTCCCTAACAAATGTTGTATTTTCCAAACTAGTGGTGCGGAATTGTGGTCTACTCAAAGTTTCGAGGTGAGACGAGTAAAATGACACAAGAAGCCCATCACTTGGATCAATTTGAAAATTTCGATTTTCATGACCATGGTCCGAAAATTTCAAAATTTCTCAAGTTTGAATTGTTTTTTTTTATTGTGAAGTGTTAATGACGTGAATAATATTCAGCCAATGATAAATGGCTGATCTCTCCTTTCAGCCATTTTTTCGAAAATTTTCTTTCTGATTGCGTGCGAAAAATCAGAATTGTGTTTGAATCAGTTTCCAACTTGCTTTCTGTAACATTCTGTGATAGTACTTTGCAATGTGCATAATCAATATGAAAATCGTTTATTTTTGAAAATACATTTTTTTTACCATGACCCCGGGGGTCATGGAAATCGATTTTTCAAAAGTGAGCCGAATGCCGGGATTTCAGTTCTACTATGTTTACTCATCATACAACTTCACATTGCCATTGTCATTTGCTCATTGTCACAGCATTCGAGTCGACAAACTGCAATATTTCAGAAATTTGCCGAAAAAAAAGTAGGCACTCAAATTGAATTTTATGAATTTTCGAAAATAAACGATTTTCATACTCATTATGTACATTGCAAAGCACTAGCACAGAATGTTACAGAAAGCAAGTTGGAAACTAGCGCGAACTACGTTCGCGCCTCAGAGAGTTTTGCGCATATTTATCTTAATCGTTGGGATGGAGCTCCGCTCCATCTCTGTTATGGAATTTTTATCACAAGTTTGAAAAATAAAACTACGCTTCTTGGCCGCTTTAATCGAATTTGATACGGTAGGGGTATGGTAGGTGGGTTACGGTAGTTGAAATATTTGAGAAAATTTTGTCTCGTCGAGTTACCCAAGGTGATACCAAGCACGGAATTTATAACGCAAGTTTGAAAAATAAAGTCAGTTTGCGTTAACGTAGTGCTACGGTAGATGGGTTACGGTAGCTGAAAATATTCCAGAAAAGTTTATCCCGTCGAGTTACACAAGGACGAACCAAGCAAGGAATTTTAATCGCAAGTTTGAAAAATAAAGTCAGTTTGCGTTAACGTAGTACTACGGTAGATGGGTTACGGTAGCTGAAAATGTTCTAGAAAAATTTGTCATGTCGTTTTACACAAGGATGGAGCAAGCACGGAATTTTAATCGCAAGTTTGAAAAATAAAGTCAGTTTGCGTTAACGTAGTACTACGGTAGATGGGTTACGGTAGCTGAAAATGTTCTAGAAAAATTTGTCTCGTCGAGTTACCCTAAGAGGGACGAAGCACGGAATTTTAATCACAAGTTTGAACAAAAGTGCCAATTTGGTACGGTAGAGGTACTGTATGTGGGTTACGGTGGCTGAAAATGTACTAGAAAAGTTTATCCCGTCGAGTTACCCCGGTAAGTACCAAGTTCGGAATTTTTATCGTAAGTTTGACAAAAAGTGCAAATTTGGTACGGTAGGGGTACGGTAGGTGGGTTACGGTAGTTGAAAATGGTTTAGAAAAAATTGTCTTGTCGATTTACACAAGTTCCAAGCAAGCACGGAATTTTTATTGCTCGTTTGAAAATGAAGTCAGTTCATGATAGAAAATAAAGTCAGTTTGCAATTGGGTTACGGTAAGTTCACAGACCAACATATAAACGGGTGATTTTCTCAGGATTTTGATAATTGACCACGGATTTTTAGTTGCGTAATCGCCTTGTATCACAGTCGCGCACAAGTTATCAAAAAATGAGGATCCTAAGTGCCCAGTAAAGTAAAATGCTTAGCTCTCTAAGTAAGGTATGTAACTAGCGCGAACTACGTTCGCGCCTCAGAGAGTTTTGCGCATATTTATCTTAATCGTTGGGATGGAGCTCCGCTCCATCTCTGTTATGGAATTTTTATCACAAGTTTGAAAAATAAAGTCAGTTTGCGTTAACATAGTACTACGGTAGATGGGTTACGGTAGCTGAAAATGGTCTAGAAAATCTTGTCTTGTCGATATACTCAAGAAATTACCAAGCACGGAATTTTTATCGTAAATTTTGAAAATAAAGTCAGTTTGCGTTAACGTAGTACTACGGTAGATGGATTACGGTAGCTGAAAATGTTCTGGAAAAATTTGTCTCGTCGAGTTAATTAAGGTAGTACCAAGCACGGAATTTTAATCACAAGTTTGAAAAATAAAGTCAGTTTGCGTAAACGTAGCACTACGGTAGATGGGTTACGGTAGCTGAAAATGGTCTAGAAAAATTTGTCATGTCGTTTATACAAGGATGCAGCAAGAACGGAATTTATAACGCAAGTTTGAAAATGAAGTCAGTTCACGATGGGATAAAGGTACGGTAGGGGTACGGTAGATGAGTTACGGTAGCTGAAAATGTTCCAGAAAATTTTGTCTTGTCGATATACCCAAGCAAGTATCAAGCACGGAATTTATAACGCAAGTTTGAAAAATAAAGTCAGTTCACGATAACTGAAAATCGAGCGCGAATTCGAGCGCAATTTTGGGGATTACGGTAACATACAAACATGTTTTTGCCGATTTTCTCGGAATTTTGATAAGTGACCCCGGTTTTTTAGTTGCGTAATCGCCTTATCTCAGCAACGACAAAAAGTTATCAGAAAATGGGGATCCTAAGTGTCCAGTAAAGTAAAATGCTTATCTCTCTAAGTAAGGTATGTAACTAGCGCGAACTACGTTCGCGCCTCAGAGAGTTTTGCGCAAATGTATTATAATCGTTGGTCCATCTCATCTACGTTAGCCCAATACTTCTTTGCCGTTTTAGTCGAATTTGGTACGGTGGGGGTACGGTAGGTTGGTTAAGGTAGCTGAAAATATTCTAGAAAATTTTGCCTTGTCGAGTTACCCACGCAGGGACCAAACATAGAATTTTAATCGCAAGTTTGAAAAAAAGTGCAAATCTGGTACGGTAGAGGTACGGTATGTGGGTTACGGTAGCTGAAAATATCCTTGAAAAGTCTATCCCGTCGAGTTACCCAAGTTAATACCAAACACCGAATTTTTATCGCAAGTTTGAAAAAAAGTCAGTTTGCGTTAACGGCAAATTTGGAAAAGGCACGGCGTTGCCGCATTTATGGTGTGCCGTGATATACGGCGCTAATTTAATGGTGGCGAGGAGAAGCGACCAATTCGGCCAAATTCGAGCTCAAAATGTTCGTATGGACCGTCCGCATACGATGGACACGTTGTTTCGCGAAAAGGATGTAAAATGCGTTGACAAATTGAGCGAGAATTTTGGGTTACTGTATCAGACACAGGTTTCGCCGAATTTCTCTGAATTTTGATAAACGACCCCGGATTTTTAGTTGCGTAATATATCACAGTCGCGCACAAGATATCAAAAAATGGGGATCCTAAGTGCCCAGTAAAGTAAAATGCTTAGCTCTCTAAGTAAGGTATGTAAGTTCCCGTCAAGTTACATAAGTGGGTACCAATCACGGTATATTTATAATAATAATTTATCTACGCCCGAGGCGCAACAGCAATTGAATGAACAATAGGTGGTAAAATATGATTGACGACTCTTAATATTTATAGCATGTTTTGAAAAATAAAGTCAGTTTGCGTTATAGGTGTACGGTATATGGGTTACGGTAGCTGAAAATGGTCTCGTCGAGTTACACAAGGAGGGACCAAACACGGAATTTTAGTTGTAAGTTTTAAAAAAAGTGCAAATTTGGTTCGGTAGGGGTACGGTAGGTGGGTTACGGTAGCTGCAAATGTTATAGAAAAATTTGTCTCGTCAAGATACCTAAAGAAGTACCAAGCATGAATTTTTTATCGCTAGTCTCAAAAATAAAGTCAGTTTGCGTTAACGTAGTACTACGGTAGATGGGTTACGGTAGCCGAAAATGGTCTCGTCGAGTTACACAAGGAGGGAACAAGCATGAATGTTTTATCGCTAGTCTCAAAAATAAAGTCAGTTTGCGTTAACGTGGTAAACGTAGTACTACGGTATGTGGGTTACGGTAGCTGAAAATGTTCTAGAAAAATTTGTCTCGTCGAGTTACCCAAAGAAGTACCAAGCATGAATGTTTTATCGCTAGTCTCAAAAATAAAGTCAGTTTGCGTTAACGTGGTAAACGTAGTACTACGGTATGTGGGTTACGGTAGCTGAAAATGTTCTAGAAAAATTTGTCTCGTCGAGTTACCCAGGTAAGTACCAAGTTCGGAATTTGTATCGTAAGTTTGCAAAAAAGTGCAAATTTGGAACGGTAGGGGTACGGTAGATGGGTTACGGTAGTTGAAAATGTTCTAGAAAAATTTCTCATATCGTTTTACACAAGGATGGAGCAAGCACGGAATTTATAACGCAAGTTTGAAAAATAAAGTCAGTTTGCGTTGACGTAGTACTACGGTAGATGGGTTACGGTAGCCGAAAATGGTCTAGAAAAATTTGTCTTGTCGAGTTACTTAAGTTAGTACCAAGCAAGGATTTTTAATCGCAAGTTTGAAAAATAAAGTCAGTTCACGATAACTGAAAATCGAGCGCGAATTCGAGCGCAATTTTGGGGATTACGGTAACATACAAACATGTTTTTGCCGATTTTCTCATAATTTTGATAAGTGACCCCGGTTTTTTAGTTGCGTAATCGCCTTATATCAGCAACGACAAAAAGTTATCAAAAAATGGGGATCCTAAGTGTCCAGTAAAGCAAAATGCTTATCTCTCTAAGTAAGTATGTAACTAGCGCGAACTACGTTCGCGCCTCAGAGAGTTTTGTGCATATGTATTATAATAGTTGGGATGGAGCTCCGCTCCATCTCAACTACGTTTCTCCAATGCTTCTTGGCTGTTTTAATCGAATTTGGTACTGTAGAGGTACGGTAGCTGGGTTACGGTAGCTGAAAATGCTCTTTAAAAATTGTCTGGTCGAGTTACACAAGGATGGACAAAGCACGGAATATTAATCAAAAGTTTAGAAAAAGAGCAAATTTGGTATGGTAGGTGGGTTACGGTAGCTGAAAATATTCTAGACAAATTTCTCCGGTCCAGTTACCCAAGATTGCATCAAGCACACATTTTTTATCTCAAGATTTAAAAATAAAGTCAGTTTGCGTTAACGTAGTACTACGGTAGATGGGTTACGGTAGCTGAAAATGGTCTAGAAAAATTTGTCTTGTCGATTTACTCAAGAAAGTATCAAGCACGGAATTTTAAACACAAGTTTGAAAAATAAAGTCAGTTTGCGTTAACGTAGTACTACGGTAAATGGGTTACGGTAGCTGAAAATATTCTAGAAATATTTGTCTCGTCGAGTTACCCGAGGAGGGACGAAGCACGGAATTTATAACGCAGGTTTGAAAAATAAAGTCAGTTTGCGTTAACGTAGTACTACGGTAGCTGGGTTACGGTAGCTGAAAATGGTTTAGAAAAATTTGTCTTGTCGAGTTACACAAGGATTGGCCAAGCACGGAATTTTAATCGCAAGTTTGAAAAATAAAGTCAGTTTGCGTTAACGCAGTACTACGGTAGTTGGGTTACGGTAGCTGAAAATGGTCTAGAAAAGTTTGTCTTGTCGATATACCCAAGCAAGTACCAAGCACGGAATTTATAACGCAATTTTGAAAAATAAAGTCAGTTCACGATAACTGAAAATCGAGCGCGAATTCGAGCGCAATTTTGGGGATTACGGTAACATACAAACATGTTTTTGCCGATTTTCTCGGAATTTTGATAAGTGACCCCGGTTTTTTAGTTGCGTAATCGCCTTATATCAGCAACGACAAAAAGTTATCAAAAAATGGGGATCCTAAGTGTCCAGTAAAGCAAAATGCTTATCTCTCTAAGTAAGGTATGTAACTAGCGCGAACTACGTTCGCGCCTCAGAGAGTTTTGCGCATATTTATATTAATTGTCGAGATGGAGCTCCGCTTCATCTCAACTACGTTACTACAATGCTTCTAGGGAGTTTTAATCGAATTTGATACGGTAGGGGTACGGTAGGTGGGTTACGGTAGCTGAAAATGGTCTAGAAAAATTTGTCTCGTCGAGTTACACAAGGATGGACTCGCAAGTTTGAAAAATAAAGTCAGTTTGCGGTAACGTAGTACTACGGTAGATGGGTTACGGTAGCTGAAAATGGTCTAGAAAATTTGTCTTGTCGATACACTCAAGAAATTACCAAGCACGGAATTTATAACGCAAGTTTGAAAAATAAAGTCAGTTTGCGGTAACGTAGTACTACGGTAGATGGGTTACGGTAGCTGAAAATGGTCTAGAAAATTTTGTCTTGTCGATACACTCAAGAAATTACCAAGCACGGAATTTATAACGCAAGTTTGAAAAATAAAGTCAGTTTGCGTTAACGTAGTACTACGGTAGATGGGTTACGGTAGCTGAAAATGTTCTAGAAAAATTTGTCATGTCGTTTTACACAAGGAAGTACCAAGCACGGAATTTATATCGCAAGTTTGAAAAATAAAGTCAGTTTGCGTTAACGTAGTACTACGGTAGATGGGTTACGGTAGCCGAAAATGGTCTAGAAAAATTTGCCATGTCGTTTTACACAAGGATAGAGCAAGCACGGAATTTATAACGCAAGTTTGAAAATTAAAGTCAGTTCACGATAACTGAAAATCGAGCGAGAATTTGGGGATTACGGTAACATACAAACATGTTTTTGCCGATTTTCTCATAATTTTGATAAGTGACCCCGGTTTTTTAGTTGCGTAATCGCCTTATATCAGCAACGACAAAAAGTTATCAAAAAATGGGGATCCTAAGTGTCCAGTAAAGCAAAATGCTTATCTCTCTAAGTAAGGTATGTAACTAGCGCGAACTACGTTCGCGCCTCAGAGAGTTTTGCGCATATTTATATTAATTGTCGAGATGGAGCTCCGCTTCATCTCAACTACGTTACTACAATGCTTCTAGGGAGTTTTAATCGAATTTGATACGGTAGGGGTACGGTAGGTGGGTTACGGTAGCTGAAAATGGTCTAGAAAAATTTGTCTCGTCGAGTTACACAAGGATGGACTCGCAAGTTTGAAAAATAAAGTCAGTTTGCGGTAACGTAGTACTACGGTAGATGGGTTACGGTAGCTGAAAATGGTCTAGAAAATTTGTCTTGTCGATACACTCAAGAAATTACCAAGCACGGAATTTATAACGCAAGTTTGAAAAATAAAGTCAGTTTGCGGTAACGTAGTACTACGGTAGATGGGTTACGGTAGCTGAAAATGGTCTAGAAAATTTTGTCTTGTCGATACACTCAAGAAATTACCAAGCACGGAATTTATAACGCAAGTTTGAAAAATAAAGTCAGTTTGCGTTAACGTAGTACTACGGTAGATGGGTTACGGTAGCTGAAAATGTTCTAGAAAAATTTGTCATGTCGTTTTACACAAGGAAGTACCAAGCACGGAATTTATATCGCAAGTTTGAAAAATAAAGTCAGTTTGCGTTAACGTAGTACTACGGTAGATGGGTTACGGTAGCCGAAAATGGTCTAGAAAAATTTGCCATGTCGTTTTACACAAGGATAGAGCAAGCACGGAATTTATAACGCAAGTTTGAAAATTAAAGTCAGTTCACGATAACTGAAAATCGAGCGAGAATTTGGGGATTACGGTAAGCTGCAGAAAGTTGTTTTTGCAATTATCTCGAATTTTTTTTAAATTGACCCCGGTTTTTTTGTTGCGTAATCGCCTTGTATCGGCCTTCTGCACCAGGTATCAAAAAATGAGGATCCTAAGTGCCCAGTAAAGTAAAATGCTTAGCTCTCTAAGTAAGGTATGTAACTAGCGCGAACTACGTTCGCGCCTCAGAGAGTTTTGCGCATATTTATATTAATTGTCGAGATGGAGCTCCGCTTCATCTCAACTACGTTACTACAATGCTTCTAGGGAGTTTTAATCGAATTTGATACGGTAGGGGTACGGTAGGTGGGTTACGGTAGCTGAAAATGGTCTAGAAAAATTTGTCTCGTCGAGTTACACAAGGATGGACTCGCAAGTTTGAAAAATAAAGTCAGTTTGCGGTAACGTAGTACTACGGTAGATGGGTTACGGTAGCTGAAAATGGTCTAGAAAATTTGTCTTGTCGATACACTCAAGAAATTACCAAGCACGGAATTTATAACGCAAGTTTGAAAAATAAAGTCAGTTTGCGGTAACGTAGTACTACGGTAGATGGGTTACGGTAGCTGAAAATGGTCTAGAAAATTTTGTCTTGTCGATACACTCAAGAAATTACCAAGCACGGAATTTATAACGCAAGTTTGAAAAATAAAGTCAGTTTGCGTTAACGTAGTACTACGGTAGATGGGTTACGGTAGCTGAAAATGTTCTAGAAAAATTTGTCATGTCGTTTTACACAAGGAAGTACCAAGCACGGAATTTATATCGCAAGTTTGAAAAATAAAGTCAGTTTGCGTTAACGTAGTACTACGGTAGATGGGTTACGGTAGCCGAAAATGGTCTAGAAAAATTTGCCATGTCGTTTTACACAAGGATAGAGCAAGCACGGAATTTATAACGCAAGTTTGAAAATTAAAGTCAGTTCACGATAACTGAAAATCGAGCGAGAATTTGGGGATTACGGTAAGCTGCAGAAAGTTGTTTTTGCAATTATCTCGAATTTTTTTTAAATTGACCCCGGTTTTTTTGTTGCGTAATCGCCTTGTATCGGCCTTCTGCACCAGGTATCAAAAAATGAGGATCCTAAGTGCCCAGTAAAGTAAAATGCTTAGCTCTCTAAGTAAGGTATGTAATAGCGCGAACTACGTTCGCGCCTCAGAGAGTTTTGCGCATATGTATTATAATCGCTGGTACATCTCATCTACGTTAGCCCAATACTTCTTTGCCGTTTTAGTCGAATTTGATACGGTAGGGGTACGGTAGGTGGGTTACGGTAGCTGAAAATATTACAGAAAAGTTTATCCTGTCAAGTTATACAAGGATGGACTAAGCACGGAATTTTTATCACAAGTTTGAAAAATAAAGTCAGTTTTCGTTAACATAGTACTACGGTAGATGGGTTACGGTAGATGAAAATATTCTAGAAAAAATTGTCTCGTCGAGTTACACAAGGATGGACTAAGCACGGATTTTTTATCACAAGTTTGAAAATAAAGTCAGTTTACGTTAACTTAGTACTACGGTAGATGGGTTACGGTAGCTGAAAATGTTCAAGAAAAATTTGTCTCGTCGAGTTACACAAGGATGGACCAAGCACGGAATTTTTATCACAAGTTTGAAAAATAAAGTCAGTTTGCGTTAACGTAGTACTACGGTAGATGGGTTACGGTAGCTGAAAATGTTCTAGACAAATTTGTCTTGCCGAGTTACACAAGAATTGACCAAGCACGGATTTTAAATCGCAAGTTTGAAAAATAAAGTCAGTTTGCGATAAAAGCGAACAGAATTGGTTTTGTGCATTTTTCTCGGAATTTTGATAAATGACCCCTGTTTTTTAGTTGCGTAATCGACTTATATCGCTAATGTCATGTCGTTATCAAAAAATGATTATCCTACGTGCCCAGTAAAGCAAAATGCTTATCTCTCTAAGAAAGGTATACTCTGAGGCGCGAACTACGTTCGCGCCTCAGAGAGTTTTACGCATATGTATTATAATCGTTGTGATGGAGCCATCTCAACTACGTTATCCCAAAACATATTGGTAGTTTTAATTGAACTTTATACTGTAGGTGTACGGTAGGTGGGTTATGGTAGTTGAAAATATTCGAGAAAAAATTGTCCCGTCGATTTGCCCAGGTGGGACCATGAACGGAATTTTTATCGCAAGTTTGAAAAATAAAGTCAGTTTGCGTTAACGTAGTACTACGGTAGGTGGGTTACGGTAGCTGAAAATGGTCTAGGAAAAATTGTCATGCCGTTTTACACAAGGATGGAGCAAGCACGGAATTTATCTCGCAAGTTTGAAAAATAAAGTCAGTTTGCGTTAACGTAGTACTACGGTAGATAGGTTACGGTAGCTGAAAATGGTCTAGAAAAATATGTCATGTCGTCTTACACAAGGATGGAGCAAGCACGGAATTTTTATAGCAAGTTTGAAAAATAAAGTCAGTTTGCGTTAACGTATTACTACGGTAGATGGGTTACGGTAGCTGAAAATGGTCTATAAAAGTTTGTCTTCTCGATATACCCCAAGGAAGTACCAAGCACGGAATTTATAACGCAAGTTTGAAAAATAAAGTTAGTTTGCGTTAACGCAGTACTACGGTAGATGGGTTACGGTAGCTGAAAATATTGTAGAATTGCTTATCCCGTAAAGCTAAAAACGCAAGTAGCAAACATTACAGTTTGACAAATAAAGTCAGTTTGCGTTAACGGTAAATTTGGAACAGGCACAGCGTTGCCGCATTTATGGTGTGCCGTGATATACGGCGCCATTGTTATGGTGGCGCCAGGAAGCGACCAATTGGGTCATGCTCGAGCTCAAAATGTTCGTATGGGCCGTCCGCATACGTTGGAGACGTTTGGCAAGTTTGAAAAATAAAGTAAGTTAGCGAAAGCTATTGTGGTGTAGTGAACTACGGTAATAGTCTACCTCGCAATGGTCCTGGTGGTGCGGAGAAGCGACCAATTAGGGCATGCTCGAGCTCAAAGTGACCGTACAGGCCTCCGGCAAGTTTTGGATATAGTGTTTGGAGAAAAGGTTGTAAAAGCTGCTGACAAATCGAAAAAGAAATTTTGGGTTACTGTAACTTTTGTTTTTGCCGATTTTCTCAGAATTTTGATAAGTGACTCCGGTTTTTTAGTTGCGTAATCGCCTTATATCAGCAAAACACACAACGTATCAAAAAATGAGGATCCTAAGTGCCCAGTAAAGTAAAATGCTTAGCTCTCTAAGTAAGGTATGTAACTAGCGCGAACTACGTTCGCGCCTCAGAGAGTTTTGCGCATATGTATTATAATCGTTGGGATGGAGCTCCGCTCCATCTCATCTACGTTATCCCAATATTTCTTGGCCGTTTTAATCGAATTTTGTACGGTAGGAGTACGGTAGGTGGGTTACGGTAGTTGAAAATATTCGAGAAAAATTTGTCTCTTCGATTTACCCAAGGGAGGGGGCAAGAACGGAATTTTATTTGCAAGTTTGAAAAATAAAGTCAGTTCGCGATAATGTGGTACGGAATGTGGGTTACGGTAGCAGAACATATTCTGGAAAAGTCTATCCCGTCGAGTTACATAAGGATAGGCTAAGCACGGAATTTTTATTGCAAGTTTGAAAAATAAAGTCAGTTTGCGTTAAAGTAGTGCTACGGTAGGTGAGTTACGGTAGCTGAAAATGGTCCAGAAAAATTTGTCTCGTCGATATATCCAATTAAGTACCAAGCACGGAATTTATAACGCAAGTTTGAAAAATAAAGTCCGTTTGCGTTAACGCAGTACTAATGTAGATGGCTTACGGTAGCTGAAAATGGTCCAGAAAAATTTGTCATGTCGGTATACTCCTGAAATTACCAAGCACGGAATTTATAACGCAAGTTTGAAAAATAAAGTCAGTTTGCGTTAACGTAGTACTTCCGTAGATGGGTTACGGTAGCTGAAAATGTTCTAGAAAAATTTGTCTTGCCGAGTTACACAAGGATGGAGCAAGCACGGAATTTATAACGCAAGTTTAAAAAATAAAGTCAGTTTGCGTTAACGTTGTGCTACGGTAGATGGGTTACGGTAGCTGAAAATGTTCTAGAAAAAGTAGCAAACATTACAGTTTGAAAAATAAAGTCAGTTTGCGTTAACGGTAAATTTGGAACAGGCACAGCGTTGCCGCATTTGTGGTGTGCCGTGATATACGGCGCCATTGTTATGGTCGCGCCAGGAAGCGACCAATTGGGTCATGCTCGAGCTCAAAGTGACCGCACAAGCCTCCGGCAAGTTTTGCATGTAGCCTTTGGAGAAAAGGGTGTAAACTCCCCGCTGGAAAATCGAAAAAAAAGAAAATTTGGATTACGGTAATCCTCCGAATTGGTTTTGTACATTTTTCTCGGAATTTTGATAAATGACCCCCTTTTTTAGTTGCGTAATCGACTTATATCGCTAATGTCATGTCGTTATCAAAAAATGGGGATCCTAAGTGCCCAGTAAAGTAAAATGCTTATCTCTCTAAGTAAGGTATGTAATGTAATAGCGCGAACTACGTTCGCGCCTCAGAGAGTTTTGCGCATATGTAATATAATCGTTGTTATGGAGCTCCGCTCCATCTCAACTACGCTTTTGCAATGCTTCTTGGCCGTTTTAATCGAATTTTGTACGGTAGTGGTACGGTATATGGGTTACGGTTGCTGAAGATATTCCGGAAAAGTTTACCCCATCAAGTTACACATGGATGGACTAAGCACGGAATTTTTATCACAAGTTTAAAAATAAAGTCAGTTTGCGTTAACGTAGTGCTACAGTTTGCGTTAACGTAGTGCTACGGTATTCTAGGAAAGTATATCCGGTCGAGTTACCCAATGATCCGCTCCATCTCAACTACGTTACCCCAATGCTTCTTGGCCGCTTTAATCGAATTTGATACGGTAGGGGTACGGTAGGTGGGTTACGGTAGTTGATAATATTCGAGAAAATTTTGCCTTGTCGACTTACACAAGGATCGACTAAGCACGGAATTTTAGTCGTAAGTTTCAAAAAAGTGCACATTTGGTACGGTAGGGGTACGGTAGGTGGGTTACGGTAGCTGAAAATATTCTAGAAAAATTTATCTCGTCGAGGTACCATGATAGGGACAAATAACGGAATTTTAATCGCAAGTTTGAAAAAAAGAGCAAATTTGGTACGGTAGGGTTACGGTAGTTGGGTTACGGTAGCTGAAAATATTCTAGAATTGCTTATCCCGTCAAGTTACCAAAGCAAGTAGCAAACATTACAGTTTGAAAAATAAAGTCAGTTTGCGTTAAAGGAAAATTTGGAAAAGGCACGGCGTTGCCGCATTTATGGTGTGCCGTGATATACGGCGCTAATTTTATTGTGGCGAGGGGAAGCGACCAATTCGGCAAAGTTGGAGCTCAAAATGTTCGTATGGGCCGTCCGCATACGATGGATACGTTGTTTTGCGAAAACGATGTAAAATGCGTTGACAAATCGATCGAGAATTTTGGGTTACTGTAACTCGCGTTTTTCGCAATTTTTTCAGAAATTTGATAAGTGACCCCGGTTTTTTAGTTGCGTAATCGCCTTATATCATAGGCGGGCATCATGTATCAAAAAATGAGGATCCTAAGTGCCCAGTAAAGCAAAATGCTTAGCTCTCTAAGTAAGTATTGTAATAGCGCGAACTACGTTCGCGCCTCAGAGAGTTTTGCGCATATATCGTTGGGATGGAGCTCCGCTCCATCTCAACTACGTTCATATAATGATTCTTTGCTGTTTTAATCGAATTTTGTACGGTAGGGGTACGGTAGGTGGGTTACGGTAGTTGAAAATATTCGAAAAAAATGTCTCGACGATTTGCACAAGGGGGGCCAAGCACAGAATTTTTATTACAAGTTTGAAAAAATAAGTCAGTTTGCGTTAACGTAGTACTACGGTAGATGGGTTACGGTAGCTGAAAATATTCTTGAAAAATTTGTCTCGTCGAGTTACACAAGGATGGGCTGAGCACGGAATTTTTATCACAAGTTTGAAAAATAAAGTCAGTTTGCGTTAAGTTGGTGCGTGTTAATCGAATTTGATACGGTAGTGGTACGGTAGGTGGGTTACGGTAGTTCTAGAAAAATTTGTCTCGTTGATTTGCCCAAGAAAGAACCACACACGGAACTTTACTCGCAAGTTTGAAAAAAGTGCAATTTAGATATGTTAGGGGTACGGTAGATGGGTTACGGTAGCTGAAACTGGTTTAGGAAAATTTGTCTTGTCGAGTTACTTAAGTAAGTACCAAGCACGGAATTTTTATCGAAAATTTGAAAAATAAAGTCAGTTTGCGATAATCGGACAGAATTGTTTGGGGGCATTTTTCTCGGAATTTCTTTAAATTGACCCCGGTTTTTTAGTCGCGTAATCGCCTTATATCAGTCTTGTGCATAGGTTTTCAAAAAATGAGGATCCTAAGTGCCCAGTAAAGTAAAATGCTTAGCTCTATAAGTAAGGTATAGCGCGAACTACGTTCGCGCCTCAGAGAGTTTTGCGCATATATGAATCTTAATCGATGGGATGGAGCTCCGCTCCATCTCAACAACGTTATTACAATGCTTCTTGGCCGTTTTAATCGAATTTGGGACGGTAGGGGTACGGTAGATGGGTTACGGTAGCTGAAAATGGTCTAGAAAAATTTGTCATGTCATTTTACACAAGGATGGAGCAAGCACGGAATTTATAACGCAAGTTTAAAAAATAAAGTCAGTTTGCGTTAACGTTGTGCTACGGTAGATGGGTTACGGTAGCTGAAAATGGTATAGAAAAATTTGTCTCGTCGAGTTACTTAAGGTAGTACCAAGCACGGAATTTTTATCGAAAGTTTGAAAAATAAAGTCAGTTTGCGTTAAGGTAGCACTACGGTAGATGGGTTATGGTAGCTGAAAATGGTCCAGAAAAATTTGTCTCGTCGAGTTACTTAAGGTAGTACCAAGAACGGAATTTTTATCGAAAGTTTGAAAAAATAAAGTCAGTTTGCGTTAAGGTAGCACTACGGTAGATGGGTTACGGTAGCTGAAAATGCTCTAGAAAAATTTGTCTCGTCGAGTTACACAAGGATGGACCAAGCACGGAATTTTTATCACAAGTTTGAAAAATAAAGTCAGTTTGCGTTAACGTAGTACTACGGTAGATGGGTTACGGTAGCTGAAAATGTTCTAGACAAATTTGTCTTGCCGAGTTACACAAGAATTGACCAAGCACGGATTTTAAATCGCAAGTTTGAAAAATAAAGTCAGTTCACGATAGGTAATTCACAGACAGGACTTTTTGTCAATTATCTCGGAATTTTGATAATTGACCCCGGTTTTTTAGTTGCGTAATCGCCTTGTATCAGTCTTCCACACAAGTTATCAAAAAATGAGGATCCTAAGTGTCCAGTAAAGCAAAATGCTTAGCTCTCTAAGTAAGGTATGTAACTAGCGCGAACTACGTTCGCGCCTCAGAGAGTTTTGCGCATATGTATTATAATCGCTGGTCCATCTCATCTACGTTAGCCCAATACTTCTTTGCCGTTTTAGTCGAATTTGGTACGGTAGGGGTACGGTAGATGGGTTACGGTAGCTGAAAATGGTCTAGAAAAATTTGTCTCGTCGAGTTACTTAAGGTAGTACCAAGCACGGAATTTTTATCGAAAGTTTGAAAAATAAAGTCAGTTTGCGTTAAGGTAGCACTACGGTAGATGGGTTATGGTAGCTGAAAATGGTCCAGAAAAATTTGTCTCGTCGAGTTACTTAAGGTAGTACCAAGAACGGAATTTTTATCGAAAGTTTGAAAAAATAAAGTCAGTTTGCGTTAAGGTAGCACTACGGTAGATGGGTTACGGTAGCTGAAAATGCTCTAGAAAAATTTGTCTCGTCGAGTTACACAAGGATGGACCAAGCACGGAATTTTTATCACAAGTTTGAAAAATAAAGTCAGTTTGCGTTAACGTAGTACTACGGTAGATGGGTTACGGTAGCTGAAAATGTTCTAGAAAAATTTGTCTTGCCGAGTTACACAAGAATTGACCAAGCACGGATTTTAAATCGCAAGTTTGAAAAATAAAGTCAGTTCACGATAGGTAATTCACAGACAGGACTTTTTGTCAATTATCTCGGAATTTTGATAATTGACCCCGGTTTTTTAGTTGCGTAATCGCCTTGTATCAGTCTTCCACACAAGTTATCAAAAAATGAGGATCCTAAGTGCCCAGTAAAGCAAAATGCTTATCTGTGTAAGTAAGTATGTAACTAGCGCGAACTACGTTCGCGCCTCAGAGAGTTTTGCGCATATGAATATTTTGATCGTTGGGATGGAGCTCCGATCCATCTCAACTACGTTACGATTTTTGCTTTACTGGACAGGAAGGATCGTCTTGGCCGTTTTTTATCGAATTTGGTTCGGGGTGGGTACGGTATGTGGGTTACGGTAGCTGAAAATGGTCTAGAAAAAATTTGTCTCGTCGAGTTACTTAAGGTAGTACCAAGCACGGAATTTTTATCGAAAGTTTGAAAAATAAAGTCAGTTTGCGGTAACGTAGTACTACGGTAGATGGGTTACGGTAACTGAAAATGGTCTAGAAAAATTTGTCATGTCGTTTTACACAAGGATGGAGCAAGCACGGAATTTTAAACACAAGTTTGAAAAATAAAGTCAGTTTGCGTTAACGTAGTACTACGGTAAATGGGTTACGGTAGCTGAAAATATTCTAGAAATATTTGTCTCGTCGAGTTACCCGAGGAGGGACGAAGCACGGAATTTATAACGCAGGTTTGAAAAATAAAGTCAGTTTGCGTTAACGTAGTACTACGGTAGCTGGGTTACGGTAGCTGAAAATGTTCTAGAAAAATTTGTCATGTCGTTTTACACAAGGAAGTACCAAGCACGGAATTTATATCGCAAGTTTGAAAAATAAAGTCAGTTTGCGTTAACGTAGTACTACGGTAGATGGGTTACGGTAGCCGAAAATGGTCTAGAAAAATTTGCCATGTCGTTTTACACAAGGATAGAGCAAGCACGGAATTTATAACGCAAGTTTGAAAATTAAAGTCAGTTCACGATAACTGAAAATCGAGCGAGAATTTGGGGATTACGGTAAGCTGCAGAAAGTTGTTTTTGCAATTATCTCGAATTTTTTTTAAATTGACCCCGGTTTTTTTGTTGCGTAATCGCCTTGTATCGGCCTTCTGCACCAGGTATCAAAAAATGAGGATCCTAAGTGCCCAGTAAAGTAAAATGCTTAGCTCTCTAAGTAAGGTATGTAATAGCGCGAACTACGTTCGCGCCTCAGAGAGTTTTGCGCATATGTATTATAATCGCTGGTACATCTCATCTACGTTAGCCCAATACTTCTTTGCCGTTTTAGTCGAATTTGATACGGTAGGGGTACGGTAGGTGGGTTACGGTAGCTGAAAATATTACAGAAAAGTTTATCCTGTCAAGTTATACAAGGATGGACTAAGCACGGAATTTTTATCACAAGTTTGAAAAATAAAGTCAGTTTTCGTTAACATAGTACTACGGTAGATGGGTTACGGTAGATGAAAATATTCTAGAAAAAATTGTCTCGTCGAGTTACACAAGGATGGACTAAGCACGGATTTTTTATCACAAGTTTGAAAATAAAGTCAGTTTACGTTAACTTAGTACTACGGTAGATGGGTTACGGTAGCTCAAAATGTTCAAGAAAAATTTGTCTTGCCGAGTTACACAAGGAAGTACCAAGCACGGATTTTTTATCACAAGTTTGAAAATAAAGTCAGTTTGCGTTAACGTAGTACTACGGTAGATGGGTTACGGTAGCTGAAAATGCTCTAGAAAAATTTGTCTCGTCGAGTTACACAAGGATGGACCAAGCACGGAATTTTTATCACAAGTTTGAAAAATAAAGTCAGTTTGCGTTAACGTAGTACTACGGTAGATGGGTTACGGTAGCTGAAAATGTTCTAGACAAATTTGTCTTGCCGAGTTACACAAGAATTGACCAAGCACGGATTTTAAATCGCAAGTTTGAAAAATAAAGTCAGTTTGCGATAAAAGCGAACAGAATTGGTTTTGTGCATTTTTCTCGGAATTTTGATAAATGACCCCTGTTTTTTAGTTGCGTAATCGACTTATATCGCTAATGTCATGTCGTTATCAAAAAATGATTATCCTACGTGCCCAGTAAAGCAAAATGCTTATCTCTCTAAGAAAGGTATACTCTGAGGCGCGAACTACGTTCGCGCCTCAGAGAGTTTTACGCATATGTATTATAATCGTTGTGATGGAGCCATCTCAACTACGTTATCCCAAAACATATTGGTAGTTTTAATTGAACTTTATACTGTAGGTGTACGGTAGGTGGGTTATGGTAGTTGAAAATATTCGAGAAAAAATTGTCCCGTCGATTTGCCCAGGTGGGACCATGAACGGAATTTTTATCGCAAGTTTGAAAAATAAAGTCAGTTTGCGTTAACGTAGTACTACGGTAGGTGGGTTACGGTAGCTGAAAATGGTCTAGGAAAAATTGTCATGCCGTTTTACACAAG
The DNA here is from genome assembly GCA_943737045.1 of Parapristionchus giblindavisi. Lineage (NCBI taxonomy): Eukaryota > Metazoa > Nematoda > Chromadorea > Rhabditida > Diplogasteridae > Parapristionchus > Parapristionchus giblindavisi. The sequence continues at coordinate 84,473 of CALSFV010000113.1, read as the reverse complement.
GATGGAGCAAGCACGGAATTTATCTCGCAAGTTTGAAAAATAAAGTCAGTTTGCGTTAATGTAGTACTACGGTAGATGGGTTACGGTAGCTGAAGATGGTCTAGAAAAAATTGTCATGCCGTTTTACACAAGGATGGAGCAAGCACGTAATTTATCTCGCAAGTTTGAAAAATAAAGTCATTTTGCGTTAACGTAGTACTACGGTAGATAGGTTACGGTAGCTGAAAATGGTCTAGAAAAATATGTCATGTCGTCTTACACAAGGATGGAGCAAGCACGGAATTTTTATAGCAAGTTTGAAAAATAAAGTCAGTTTGCGTTAACGTATTACTACGGTAGATGGGTTACGGTAGCTGAAAATGGTCTATAAAAGTTTGTCTTCTCGATATACCCCAAGGAAGTACCAAGCACGGAATTTATAACGCAAGTTTGAAAAATAAAGTTAGTTTGCGTTAACGCAGTACTACGGTAGATGGGTTACGGTAGCTGAAAATATTGTAGAATTGCTTATCCCGTAAAGCTAAAAACGCAAGTAGCAAACATTACAGTTTGACAAATAAAGTCAGTTTGCGTTAACGGTAAATTTGGAACAGGCACAGCGTTGCCGCATTTATGGTGTGCCGTGATATACGGCGCCATTGTTATGGTGGCGCCAGGAAGCGACCAATTGGGTCATGCTCGAGCTCAAAATGTTCGTATGGGCCGTCCGCATACGTTGGAGACGTTTGGCAAGTTTGAAAAATAAAGTAAGTTAGCGAAAGCTATTGTGGTGTAGTGAACTACGGTAATAGTCTACCTCGCAATGGTCCTGGTGGTGCGGAGAAGCGACCAATTAGGGCATGCTCGAGCTCAAAGTGACCGTACAGGCCTCCGGCAAGTTTTGGATATAGTGTTTGGAGAAAAGGTTGTAAAAGCTGCTGACAAATCGAAAAAGAAATTTTGGGTTACTGTAACTTTTGTTTTTGCCGATTTTCTCAGAATTTTGATAAGTGACTCCGGTTTTTTAGTTGCGTAATCGCCTTATATCAGCAAAACACACAACGTATCAAAAAATGAGGATCCTAAGTGCCCAGTAAAGTAAAATGCTTAGCTCTCTAAGTAAGGTATGTAACTAGCGCGAACTACGTTCGCGCCTCAGAGAGTTTTGCGCATATGTATTATAATCGTTGGGATGGAGCTCCGCTCCATCTCATCTACGTTATCCCAATATTTCTTGGCCGTTTTAATCGAATTTTGTACGGTAGGAGTACGGTAGGTGGGTTACGGTAGTTGAAAATATTCGAGAAAAATTTGTCTCTTCGATTTACCCAAGGGAGGGGGCAAGAACGGAATTTTATTTGCAAGTTTGAAAAATAAAGTCAGTTCGCGATAATGTGGTACGGAATGTGGGTTACGGTAGCAGAACATATTCTGGAAAAGTCTATCCCGTCGAGTTACATAAGGATAGGCTAAGCACGGAATTTTTATTGCAAGTTTGAAAAATAAAGTCAGTTTGCGTTAAAGTAGTGCTACGGTAGGTGAGTTACGGTAGCTGAAAATGGTCCAGAAAAATTTGTCTCGTCGATATATCCAATTAAGTACCAAGCACGGAATTTATAACGCAAGTTTGAAAAATAAAGTCCGTTTGCGTTAACGCAGTACTAATGTAGATGGCTTACGGTAGCTGAAAATGGTCCAGAAAAATTTGTCATGTCGGTATACTCCAGAAATTACCAAGCACGGAATTTATAACGCAAGTTTGAAAAATAAAGTCAGTTTGCGTTAACGTAGTACTTCCGTAGATGGGTTACGGTAGCTGAAAATGTTCTAGAAAAATTTGTCTTGCCGAGTTACACAAGGATGGAGCAAGCACGGAATTTATAACGCAAGTTTAAAAAATAAAGTCAGTTTGCGTTAACGTTGTGCTACGGTAGATGGGTTACGGTAGCTGAAAATGTTCTAGAAAAAGTAGCAAACATTACAGTTTGAAAAATAAAGTCAGTTTGCGTTAACGGTAAATTTGGAACAGGCACAGCGTTGCCGCATTTGTGGTGTGCCGTGATATACGGCGCCATTGTTATGGTCGCGCCAGGAAGCGACCAATTGGGTCATGCTCGAGCTCAAAGTGACCGCACAAGCCTCCTGCAAGTTTTGCATGTAGCCTTTGGAGAAAAGGGTGTAAACTCCCCGCTGGAAAATCGAAAAAAAAGAAAATTTGGATTACGGTAATCCTCCGAATTGGTTTTGTACATTTTTCTCGGAATTTTGATAAATGACCCCCTTTTTTAGTTGCGTAATCGACTTATATCGCTAATGTCATGTCGTTATCAAAAAATGGGGATCCTAAGTGCCCAGTAAAGTAAAATGCTTATCTCTCTAAGTAAGGTATGTAATGTAATAGCGCGAACTACGTTCGCGCCTCAGAGAGTTTTGCGCATATGTAATATAATCGTTGTTATGGAGCTCCGCTCCATCTCAACTACGCTTTTGCAATGCTTCTTGGCCGTTTTAATCGAATTTTGTACGGTAGTGGTACGGTATATGGGTTACGGTTGCTGAAGATATTCCGGAAAAGTTTACCCCATCAAGTTACACATGGATGGACTAAGCACGGAATTTTTATCACAAGTTTAAAAATAAAGTCAGTTTGCGTTAACGTAGTGCTACAGTTTGCGTTAACGTAGTGCTACGGTATTCTAGGAAAGTATATCCGGTCGAGTTACCCAATGATCCGCTCCATCTCAACTACGTTACCCCAATGCTTCTTGGCCGCTTTAATCGAATTTGATACGGTAGGGGTACGGTAGGTGGGTTACGGTAGTTGATAATATTCGAGAAAATTTTGCCTTGTCGACTTACACAAGGATCGACTAAGCACGGAATTTTAGTCGTAAGTTTCAAAAAAGTGCACATTTGGTACGGTAGGGGTACGGTAGGTGGGTTACGGTAGCTGAAAATATTCTAGAAAAATTTATCTCGTCGAGGTACCATGATATGGACAAATAACGGAATTTTAATCGCAAGTTTGAAAAAAAGAGCAAATTTGGTACGGTAGGGTTACGGTAGTTGGGTTACGGTAGCTGAAAATATTCTAGAATTGCTTATCCCGTCAAGTTACCAAAGCAAGTAGCAAACATTACAGTTTGAAAAATAAAGTCAGTTTGCGTTAAAGGAAAATTTGGAAAAGGCACGGCGTTGCCGCATTTATGGTGTGCCGTGATATACGGCGCTAATTTTATTGTGGCGAGGGGAAGCGACCAATTCGGCAAAGTTGGAGCTCAAAATGTTCGTATGGGCCGTCCACATACGATGGATACGTTGTTTTGCGAAAACGATGTAAAATGCGTTGACAAATCGATCGAGAATTTTGGGTTACTGTAACTCGCGTTTTTCGCAATTTTTTCAGAAATTTGATAAGTGACCCCGGTTTTTTAGTTGCGTAATCGCCTTATATCATAGGCGGGCATCATGTATCAAAAAATGAGGATCCTAAGTGCCCAGTAAAGCAAAATGCTTAGCTCTCTAAGTAAGTATTGTAATAGCGCGAACTACGTTCGCGCCTCAGAGAGTTTTGCGCATATATCGTTGGGATGGAGCTCCGCTCCATCTCAACTACGTTCATATAATGATTCTTTGCTGTTTTAATCGAATTTTGTACGGTAGGGGTACGGTAGGTGGGTTACGGTAGTTGAAAATATTCGAAAAAAATGTCTCGACGATTTGCACAAGGGGGGCCAAGCACAGAATTTTTATTACAAGTTTGAAAAAATAAGTCAGTTTGCGTTAACGTAGTACTACGGTAGATGGGTTACGGTAGCTGAAAATATTCTTGAAAAATTTGTCTCGTCGAGTTACACAAGGATGGGCTGAGCACGGAATTTTTATCACAAGTTTGAAAAATAAAGTCAGTTTGCGTTAAGTTGGTGCGTGTTAATCGAATTTGATACGGTAGTGGTACGGTAGGTGGGTTACGGTAGTTCTAGAAAAATTTGTCTCGTTGATTTGCCCAAGAAAGAACCACACACGGAACTTTACTCGCAAGTTTGAAAAAAGTGCAATTTAGATATGTTAGGGGTACGGTAGATGGGTTACGGTAGCTGAAACTGGTTTAGGAAAATTTGTCTTGTCGAGTTACTTAAGTAAGTACCAAGCACGGAATTTTTATCGAAAATTTGAAAAATAAAGTCAGTTTGCGATAATCGGACAGAATTGTTTGGGGGCATTTTTCTCGGAATTTCTTTAAATTGACCCCGGTTTTTTAGTCGCGTAATCGCCTTATATCAGTCTTGTGCATAGGTTTTCAAAAAATGAGGATCCTAAGTGCCCAGTAAAGTAAAATGCTTAGCTCTATAAGTAAGGTATAGCGCGAACTACGTTCGCGCCTCAGAGAGTTTTGCGCATATATGAATCTTAATCGATGGGATGGAGCTCCGCTCCATCTCAACAACGTTATTACAATGCTTCTTGGCCGTTTTAATCGAATTTGGGACGGTAGGGGTACGGTAGATGGGTTACGGTAGCTGAAAATGGTCTAGAAAAATTTGTCATGTCATTTTACACAAGGATGGAGCAAGCACGGAATTTATAACGCAAGTTTAAAAAATAAAGTCAGTTTGCGTTAACGTTGTGCTACGGTAGATGGGTTACGGTAGCTGAAAATGGTATAGAAAAATTTGTCTCGTCGAGTTACTTAAGGTAGTACCAAGCACGGAATTTTTATCGAAAGTTTGAAAAATAAAGTCAGTTTGCGTTAAGGTAGCACTACGGTAGATGGGTTATGGTAGCTGAAAATGGTCCAGAAAAATTTGTCTCGTCGAGTTACTTAAGGTAGTACCAAGAACGGAATTTTTATCGAAAGTTTGAAAAAATAAAGTCAGTTTGCGTTAAGGTAGCACTACGGTAGATGGGTTACGGTAGCTGAAAATGCTCTAGAAAAATTTGTCTCGTCGAGTTACACAAGGATGGACCAAGCACGGAATTTTTATCACAAGTTTGAAAAATAAAGTCAGTTTGCGTTAACGTAGTACTACGGTAGATGGGTTACGGTAGCTGAAAATGTTCTAGACAAATTTGTCTTGCCGAGTTACACAAGAATTGACCAAGCACGGATTTTAAATCGCAAGTTTGAAAAATAAAGTCAGTTCACGATAGGTAATTCACAGACAGGACTTTTTGTCAATTATCTCGGAATTTTGATAATTGACCCCGGTTTTTTAGTTGCGTAATCGCCTTGTATCAGTCTTCCACACAAGTTATCAAAAAATGAGGATCCTAAGTGTCCAGTAATGGAGCTCCGCTCCATCTCAACTACGCTTTTGCAATGCTTCTTGGCCGTTTTAATCGAATTTTGTACGGTAGTGGTACGGTATATGGGTTACGGTTGCTGAAGATATTCCGGAAAAGTTTACCCCATCAAGTTACACATGGATGGACTAAGCACGGAATTTTTATCACAAGTTTAAAAATAAAGTCAGTTTGCGTTAACGTAGTGCTACAGTTTGCGTTAACGTAGTGCTACGGTATTCTAGGAAAGTATATCCGGTCGAGTTACCCAATGATCCGCTCCATCTCAACTACGTTACCCCAATGCTTCTTGGCCGCTTTAATCGAATTTGATACGGTAGGGGTACGGTAGGTGGGTTACGGTAGTTGATAATATTCGAGAAAATTTTGCCTTGTCGACTTACACAAGGATCGACTAAGCACGGAATTTTAGTCGTAAGTTTCAAAAAAGTGCACATTTGGTACGGTAGGGGTACGGTAGGTGGGTTACGGTAGCTGAAAATATTCTAGAAAAATTTATCTCGTCGAGGTACCATGATATGGACAAATAACGGAATTTTAATCGCAAGTTTGAAAAAAAGAGCAAATTTGGTACGGTAGGGTTACGGTAGTTGGGTTACGGTAGCTGAAAATATTCTAGAATTGCTTATCCCGTCAAGTTACCAAAGCAAGTAGCAAACATTACAGTTTGAAAAATAAAGTCAGTTTGCGTTAAAGGAAAATTTGGAAAAGGCACGGCGTTGCCGCATTTATGGTGTGCCGTGATATACGGCGCTAATTTTATTGTGGCGAGGGGAAGCGACCAATTCGGCAAAGTTGGAGCTCAAAATGTTCGTATGGGCCGTCCACATACGATGGATACGTTGTTTTGCGAAAACGATGTAAAATGCGTTGACAAATCGATCGAGAATTTTGGGTTACTGTAACTCGCGTTTTTCGCAATTTTTTCAGAAATTTGATAAGTGACCCCGGTTTTTTAGTTGCGTAATCGCCTTATATCATAGGCGGGCATCATGTATCAAAAAATGAGGATCCTAAGTGCCCAGTAAAGCAAAATGCTTAGCTCTCTAAGTAAGTATTGTAATAGCGCGAACTACGTTCGCGCCTCAGAGAGTTTTGCGCATATATCGTTGGGATGGAGCTCCGCTCCATCTCAACTACGTTCATATAATGATTCTTTGCTGTTTTAATCGAATTTTGTACGGTAGGGGTACGGTAGGTGGGTTACGGTAGTTGAAAATATTCGAAAAAAATGTCTCGACGATTTGCACAAGGGGGGCCAAGCACAGAATTTTTATTACAAGTTTGAAAAAATAAGTCAGTTTGCGTTAACGTAGTACTACGGTAGATGGGTTACGGTAGCTGAAAATATTCTTGAAAAATTTGTCTCGTCGAGTTACACAAGGATGGGCTGAGCACGGAATTTTTATCACAAGTTTGAAAAATAAAGTCAGTTTGCGTTAAGTTGGTGCGTGTTAATCGAATTTGATACGGTAGTGGTACGGTAGGTGGGTTACGGTAGTTCTAGAAAAATTTGTCTCGTTGATTTGCCCAAGAAAGAACCACACACGGAACTTTACTCGCAAGTTTGAAAAAAGTGCAATTTAGATATGTTAGGGGTACGGTAGATGGGTTACGGTAGCTGAAACTGGTTTAGGAAAATTTGTCTTGTCGAGTTACTTAAGTAAGTACCAAGCACGGAATTTTTATCGAAAATTTGAAAAATAAAGTCAGTTTGCGATAATCGGACAGAATTGTTTGGGGGCATTTTTCTCGGAATTTCTTTAAATTGACCCCGGTTTTTTAGTCGCGTAATCGCCTTATATCAGTCTTGTGCATAGGTTTTCAAAAAATGAGGATCCTAAGTGCCCAGTAAAGTAAAATGCTTAGCTCTATAAGTAAGGTATAGCGCGAACTACGTTCGCGCCTCAGAGAGTTTTGCGCATATATGAATCTTAATCGATGGGATGGAGCTCCGCTCCATCTCAACAACGTTATTACAATGCTTCTTGGCCGTTTTAATCGAATTTGGGACGGTAGGGGTACGGTAGATGGGTTACGGTAGCTGAAAATGGTCTAGAAAAATTTGTCATGTCATTTTACACAAGGATGGAGCAAGCACGGAATTTATAACGCAAGTTTAAAAAATAAAGTCAGTTTGCGTTAACGTTGTGCTACGGTAGATGGGTTACGGTAGCTGAAAATGGTATAGAAAAATTTGTCTCGTCGAGTTACTTAAGGTAGTACCAAGCACGGAATTTTTATCGAAAGTTTGAAAAATAAAGTCAGTTTGCGTTAAGGTAGCACTACGGTAGATGGGTTATGGTAGCTGAAAATGGTCCAGAAAAATTTGTCTCGTCGAGTTACTTAAGGTAGTACCAAGAACGGAATTTTTATCGAAAGTTTGAAAAAATAAAGTCAGTTTGCGTTAAGGTAGCACTACGGTAGATGGGTTACGGTAGCTGAAAATGCTCTAGAAAAATTTGTCTCGTCGAGTTACACAAGGATGGACCAAGCACGGAATTTTTATCACAAGTTTGAAAAATAAAGTCAGTTTGCGTTAACGTAGTACTACGGTAGATGGGTTACGGTAGCTGAAAATGTTCTAGACAAATTTGTCTTGCCGAGTTACACAAGAATTGACCAAGCACGGATTTTAAATCGCAAGTTTGAAAAATAAAGTCAGTTCACGATAGGTAATTCACAGACAGGACTTTTTGTCAATTATCTCGGAATTTTGATAATTGACCCCGGTTTTTTAGTTGCGTAATCGCCTTGTATCAGTCTTCCACACAAGTTATCAAAAAATGAGGATCCTAAGTGTCCAGTAAAGCAAAATGCTTAGCTCTCTAAGTAAGGTATGTAACTAGCGCGAACTACGTTCGCGCCTCAGAGAGTTTTGCGCATATGTATTATAATCGCTGGTCCATCTCATCTACGTTAGCCCAATACTTCTTTGCCGTTTTAGTCGAATTTGGTACGGTAGGGGTACGGTAGATGGGTTACGGTAGCTGAAAATGGTCTAGAAAAATTTGTCTCGTCGAGTTACTTAAGGTAGTACCAAGCACGGAATTTTTATCGAAAGTTTGAAAAATAAAGTCAGTTTGCGTTAAGGTAGCACTACGGTAGATGGGTTATGGTAGCTGAAAATGGTCCAGAAAAATTTGTCTCGTCGAGTTACTTAAGGTAGTACCAAGAACGGAATTTTTATCGAAAGTTTGAAAAAATAAAGTCAGTTTGCGTTAAGGTAGCACTACGGTAGATGGGTTACGGTAGCTGAAAATGCTCTAGAAAAATTTGTCTCGTCGAGTTACACAAGGATGGACCAAGCACGGAATTTTTATCACAAGTTTGAAAAATAAAGTCAGTTTGCGTTAAGGTAGCACTACGGTAGATGGGTTATGGTAGCTGAAAATGGTCCAGAAAAATTTGTCTCGTCGAGTTACTTAAGGTAGTACCAAGAACGGAATTTTTATCGAAAGTTTGAAAAAATAAAGTCAGTTTGCGTTAAGGTAGCACTACGGTAGATGGGTTACGGTAGCTGAAAATGCTCTAGAAAAATTTGTCTCGTCGAGTTACACAAGGATGGACCAAGCACGGAATTTTTATCACAAGTTTGAAAAATAAAGTCAGTTTGCGTTAACGTAGTACTACGGTAGATGGGTTACGGTAGCTGAAAATGTTCTAGACAAATTTGTCTTGCCGAGTTACACAAGAATTGACCAAGCACGGATTTTAAATCGCAAGTTTGAAAAATAAAGTCAGTTCACGATAGGTAATTCACAGACAGGACTTTTTGTCAATTATCTCGGAATTTTGATAATTGACCCCGGTTTTTTAGTTGCGTAATCGCCTTGTATCAGTCTTCCACACAAGTTATCAAAAAATGAGGATCCTAAGTGTCCAGTAAAGCAAAATGCTTAGCTCTCTAAGTAAGGTATGTAACTAGCGCGAACTACGTTCGCGCCTCAGAGAGTTTTGCGCATATGTATTATAATCGCTGGTCCATCTCATCTACGTTAGCCCAATACTTCTTTGCCGTTTTAGTCGAATTTGGTACGGTAGGGGTACGGTAGATGGGTTACGGTAGCTGAAAATGGTCTAGAAAAATTTGTCTCGTCGAGTTACTTAAGGTAGTACCAAGCACGGAATTTTTATCGAAAGTTTGAAAAATAAAGTCAGTTTGCGTTAAGGTAGCACTACGGTAGATGGGTTATGGTAGCTGAAAATGGTCCAGAAAAATTTGTCTCGTCGAGTTACTTAAGGTAGTACCAAGAACGGAATTTTTATCGAAAGTTTGAAAAAATAAAGTCAGTTTGCGTTAAGGTAGCACTACGGTAGATGGGTTACGGTAGCTGAAAATGCTCTAGAAAAATTTGTCTCGTCGAGTTACACAAGGATGGACCAAGCACGGAATTTTTATCACAAGTTTGAAAAATAAAGTCAGTTTGCGTTAACGTAGTACTACGGTAGATGGGTTACGGTAGCTGAAAATGTTCTAGAAAAATTTGTCTTGCCGAGTTACACAAGAATTGACCAAGCACGGATTTTAAATCGCAAGTTTGAAAAATAAAGTCAGTTCACGATAGGTAATTCACAGACAGGACTTTTTGTCAATTATCTCGGAATTTTGATAATTGACCCCGGTTTTTTAGTTGCGTAATCGCCTTGTATCAGTCTTCCACACAAGTTATCAAAAAAATGAGGATCCTAAGTGCCCAGTAAAGCAAAATGCTTATCTGTGTAAGTAAGTATGTAACTAGCGCGAACTACGTTCGCGCCTCAGAGAGTTTTGCGCATATGAATATTTTGATCGTTGGGATGGAGCTCCGATCCATCTCAACTACGTTACGATTTTTGCTTTACTGGACAGGAAGGATCGTCTTGGCCGTTTTTTATCGAATTTGGTTCGGGGTGGGTACGGTATGTGGGTTACGGTAGCTGAAAATGGTCTAGAAAAAATTTGTCTCGTCGAGTTACTTAAGGTAGTACCAAGCACGGAATTTTTATCGAAAGTTTGAAAAATAAAGTCAGTTTGCGGTAACGTAGTACTACGGTAGATGGGTTACGGTAACTGAAAATGGTCTAGAAAAATTTGTCATGTCGTTTTACACACGGATGGAGCAAGCACGGAATTTTAAACACAAGTTTGAAAAATAAAGTCAGTTTGCGTTAACGTAGTACTACGGTAAATGGGTTACGGTAGCTGAAAATATTCTAGAAATATTTGTCTCGTCGAGTTACCCGAGGAGGGACGAAGCACGGAATTTATAACGCAGGTTTGAAAAATAAAGTCAGTTTGCGTTAACGTAGTACTACGGTAGCTGGGTTACGGTAGCTGAAAATGTTCTAGAAAAATTTGTCATGTCGTTTTACACAAGGAAGTACCAAGCACGGAATTTATATCGCAAGTTTGAAAAATAAAGTCAGTTTGCGTTAACGTAGTACTACGGTAGATGGGTTACGGTAGCCGAAAATGGTCTAGAAAAATTTGCCATGTCGTTTTACACAAGGATAGAGCAAGCACGGAATTTATAACGCAAGTTTGAAAATTAAAGTCAGTTCACGATAACTGAAAATCGAGCGAGAATTTGGGGATTACGGTAAGCTGCAGAAAGTTGTTTTTGCAATTATCTCGAATTTTTTTTAAATTGACCCCGGTTTTTTTGTTGCGTAATCGCCTTGTATCGGCCTTCTGCACCAGGTATCAAAAAATGAGGATCCTAAGTGCCCAGTAAAGTAAAATGCTTAGCTCTCTAAGTAAGGTATGTAATAGCGCGAACTACGTTCGCGCCTCAGAGAGTTTTGCGCATATGTATTATAATCGCTGGTACATCTCATCTACGTTAGCCCAATACTTCTTTGCCGTTTTAGTCGAATTTGATACGGTAGGGGTACGGTAGGTGGGTTACGGTAGCTGAAAATATTACAGAAAAGTTTATCCTGTCAAGTTATACAAGGATGGACTAAGCACGGAATTTTTATCACAAGTTTGAAAAATAAAGTCAGTTTTCGTTAACATAGTACTACGGTAGATGGGTTACGGTAGATGAAAATATTCTAGAAAAAATTGTCTCGTCGAGTTACACAAGGATGGACTAAGCACGGATTTTTTATCACAAGTTTGAAAATAAAGTCAGTTTACGTTAACTTAGTACTACGGTAGATGGGTTACGGTAGCTCAAAATGTTCAAGAAAAATTTGTCTTGCCGAGTTACACAAGGAAGTACCAAGCACGGATTTTTTATCACAAGTTTGAAAATAAAGTCAGTTTGCGTTAACGTAGTACTACGGTAGATGGGTTACGGTAGCTGAAAATGCTCTAGAAAAATTTGTCTCGTCGAGTTACACAAGGATGGACCAAGCACGGAATTTTTATCACAAGTTTGAAAAATAAAGTCAGTTTGCGTTAACGTAGTACTACGGTAGATGGGTTACGGTAGCTGAAAATGTTCTAGACAAATTTGTCTTGCCGAGTTACACAAGAATTGACCAAGCACGGATTTTAAATCGCAAGTTTGAAAAATAAAGTCAGTTTGCGATAAAAGCGAACAGAATTGGTTTTGTGCATTTTTCTCGGAATTTTGATAAATGACCCCTGTTTTTTAGTTGCGTAATCGACTTATATCGCTAATGTCATGTCGTTATCAAAAAATGATTATCCTACGTGCCCAGTAAAGCAAAATGCTTATCTCTCTAAGAAAGGTATACTCTGAGGCGCGAACTACGTTCGCGCCTCAGAGAGTTTTACGCATATGTATTATAATCGTTGTGATGGAGCCATCTCAACTACGTTATCCCAAAACATATTGGTAGTTTTAATTGAACTTTATACTGTAGGTGTACGGTAGGTGGGTTATGGTAGTTGAAAATATTCGAGAAAAAATTGTCCCGTCGATTTGCCCAGGTGGGACCATGAACGGAATTTTTATCGCAAGTTTGAAAAATAAAGTCAGTTTGCGTTAACGTAGTACTACGGTAGGTGGGTTACGGTAGCTGAAAATGGTCTAGGAAAAATTGTCATGCCGTTTTACACAAGGATGGAGCAAGCACGGAATTTATCTCGCAAGTTTGAAAAATAAAGTCAGTTTGCGTTAATGTAGTACTACGGTAGATGGGTTACGGTAGCTGAAGATGGTCTAGAAAAAATTGTCATGCCGTTTTACACAAGGATGGAGCAAGCACGTAATTTATCTCGCAAGTTTGAAAAATAAAGTCATTTTGCGTTAACGTAGTACTACGGTAGATAGGTTACGGTAGCTGAAAATGGTCTAGAAAAATATGTCATGTCGTCTTACACAAGGATGGAGCAAGCACGGAATTTTTATAGCAAGTTTGAAAAATAAAGTCAGTTTGCGTTAACGTATTACTACGGTAGATGGGTTACGGTAGCTGAAAATGGTCTAGAAAAGTTTGTCTTCTCGATATACCCCAAGGAAGTACCAAGCACGGAATTTATAACGCAAGTTTGAAAAATAAAGTTAGTTTGCGTTAACGCAGTACTACGGTAGATGGGTTACGGTAGCTGAAAATATTGTAGAATTGCTTATCCCGTAAAGCTAACAACGCAAGTAGCAAACATTACAGTTTGACTAATAAAGTCAGTTTGCGTTAACGGTAAATTTGGAACAGGCACAGCGTTGCCGCATTTATGGTGTGCCGTGATATACGGCGCCATTGTTATGGTGGCGCCAGGAAGCGACCAATTGGGTCATGCTCGAGCTCAAAATGTTCGTATGGGCCGTCCGCATACGTTGGAGACGTTTGGCAAGTTTGAAAAATAAAGTAAGTTAGCGAAAGCTATTGTGGTGTAGTGAACTACGGTAATAGTCTACCTCGCAATGGTCCTGGTGGTGCGGAGAAGCGACCAATTAGGGCATGCTCGAGCTCAAAGTGACCGTACAGGCCTCCGGCAAGTTTTGGATATAGTGTTTGGAGAAAAGGTTGTAAAAGCTGCTGACAAATCGAAAAAGAAATTTTGGGTTACTGTAACTTTTGTTTTTGCCGATTTTCTCAGAATTTTGATAAGTGACTCCGGTTTTTTAGTTGCGTAATCGCCTTATATCAGCAAAACACACAACGTATCAAAAAATGAGGATCCTAAGTGCCCAGTAAAGTAAAATGCTTAGCTCTCTAAGTAAGGTATGTAACTAGCGCGAACTACGTTCGCGCCTCAGAGAGTTTTGCGCATATGAATATTTTGATCGTTGGGATGGAGCTCCGATCCATCTCAACTACGTTACGATTTTTGCTTTACTGGACAGGAAGGATCGTCTTGGCCGTTTTTTATCGAATTTGGTTCGGGGTGGGTACGGTATGTGGGTTACGGTAGCTGAAAATGGTCTAGAAAAAATTTGTCTCGTCGAGTTACTTAAGGTAGTACCAAGCACGGAATTTTTATCGAAAGTTTGAAAAATAAAGTCAGTTTGCGGTAACGTAGTACTACGGTAGATGGGTTACGGTAACTGAAAATGGTCTAGAAAAATTTGTCATGTCGTTTTACACACGGATGGAGCAAGCACGGAATTTTAAACACAAGTTTGAAAAATAAAGTCAGTTTGCGTTAACGTAGTACTACGGTAAATGGGTTACGGTAGCTGAAAATATTCTAGAAATATTTGTCTCGTCGAGTTACCCGAGGAGGGACGAAGCACGGAATTTATAACGCAGGTTTGAAAAATAAAGTCAGTTTGCGTTAACGTAGTACTACGGTAGCTGGGTTACGGTAGCTGAAAATGTTCTAGAAAAATTTGTCATGTCGTTTTACACAAGGAAGTACCAAGCACGGAATTTATATCGCAAGTTTGAAAAATAAAGTCAGTTTGCGTTAACGTAGTACTACGGTAGATGGGTTACGGTAGCCGAAAATGGTCTAGAAAAATTTGCCATGTCGTTTTACACAAGGATAGAGCAAGCACGGAATTTATAACGCAAGTTTGAAAATTAAAGTCAGTTCACGATAACTGAAAATCGAGCGAGAATTTGGGGATTACGGTAAGCTGCAGAAAGTTGTTTTTGCAATTATCTCGAATTTTTTTTAAATTGACCCCGGTTTTTTTGTTGCGTAATCGCCTTGTATCGGCCTTCTGCACCAGGTATCAAAAAATGAGGATCCTAAGTGCCCAGTAAAGTAAAATGCTTAGCTCTCTAAGTAAGGTATGTAATAGCGCGAACTACGTTCGCGCCTCAGAGAGTTTTGCGCATATGTATTATAATCGCTGGTACATCTCATCTACGTTAGCCCAATACTTCTTTGCCGTTTTAGTCGAATTTGATACGGTAGGGGTACGGTAGGTGGGTTACGGTAGCTGAAAATATTACAGAAAAGTTTATCCTGTCAAGTTATACAAGGATGGACTAAGCACGGAATTTTTATCACAAGTTTGAAAAATAAAGTCAGTTTTCGTTAACATAGTACTACGGTAGATGGGTTACGGTAGATGAAAATATTCTAGAAAAAATTGTCTCGTCGAGTTACACAAGGATGGACTAAGCACGGATTTTTTATCACAAGTTTGAAAATAAAGTCAGTTTACGTTAACTTAGTACTACGGTAGATGGGTTACGGTAGCTCAAAATGTTCAAGAAAAATTTGTCTTGCCGAGTTACACAAGGAAGTACCAAGCACGGATTTTTTATCACAAGTTTGAAAATAAAGTCAGTTTGCGTTAACGTAGTACTACGGTAGATGGGTTACGGTAGCTGAAAATGCTCTAGAAAAATTTGTCTCGTCGAGTTACACAAGGATGGACCAAGCACGGAATTTTTATCACAAGTTTGAAAAATAAAGTCAGTTTGCGTTAACGTAGTACTACGGTAGATGGGTTACGGTAGCTGAAAATGTTCTAGACAAATTTGTCTTGCCGAGTTACACAAGAATTGACCAAGCACGGATTTTAAATCGCAAGTTTGAAAAATAAAGTCAGTTTGCGATAAAAGCGAACAGAATTGGTTTTGTGCATTTTTCTCGGAATTTTGATAAATGACCCCTGTTTTTTAGTTGCGTAATCGACTTATATCGCTAATGTCATGTCGTTATCAAAAAATGATTATCCTACGTGCCCAGTAAAGCAAAATGCTTATCTCTCTAAGAAAGGTATACTCTGAGGCGCGAACTACGTTCGCGCCTCAGAGAGTTTTACGCATATGTATTATAATCGTTGTGATGGAGCCATCTCAACTACGTTATCCCAAAACATATTGGTAGTTTTAATTGAACTTTATACTGTAGGTGTACGGTAGGTGGGTTATGGTAGTTGAAAATATTCGAGAAAAAATTGTCCCGTCGATTTGCCCAGGTGGGACCATGAACGGAATTTTTATCGCAAGTTTGAAAAATAAAGTCAGTTTGCGTTAACGTAGTACTACGGTAGGTGGGTTACGGTAGCTGAAAATGGTCTAGGAAAAATTGTCATGCCGTTTTACACAAGGATGGAGCAAGCACGGAATTTATCTCGCAAGTTTGAAAAATAAAGTCAGTTTGCGTTAATGTAGTACTACGGTAGATGGGTTACGGTAGCTGAAGATGGTCTAGAAAAAATTGTCATGCCGTTTTACACAAGGATGGAGCAAGCACGTAATTTATCTCGCAAGTTTGAAAAATAAAGTCATTTTGCGTTAACGTAGTACTACGGTAGATAGGTTACGGTAGCTGAAAATGGTCTAGAAAAATATGTCATGTCGTCTTACACAAGGATGGAGCAAGCACGGAATTTTTATAGCAAGTTTGAAAAATAAAGTCAGTTTGCGTTAACGTATTACTACGGTAGATGGGTTACGGTAGCTGAAAATGGTCTAGAAAAGTTTGTCTTCTCGATATACCCCAAGGAAGTACCAAGCACGGAATTTATAACGCAAGTTTGAAAAATAAAGTTAGTTTGCGTTAACGCAGTACTACGGTAGATGGGTTACGGTAGCTGAAAATATTGTAGAATTGCTTATCCCGTAAAGCTAACAACGCAAGTAGCAAACATTACAGTTTGACTAATAAAGTCAGTTTGCGTTAACGGTAAATTTGGAACAGGCACAGCGTTGCCGCATTTATGGTGTGCCGTGATATACGGCGCCATTGTTATGGTGGCGCCAGGAAGCGACCAATTGGGTCATGCTCGAGCTCAAAATGTTCGTATGGGCCGTCCGCATACGTTGGAGACGTTTGGCAAGTTTGAAAAATAAAGTAAGTTAGCGAAAGCTATTGTGGTGTAGTGAACTACGGTAATAGTCTACCTCGCAATGGTCCTGGTGGTGCGGAGAAGCGACCAATTAGGGCATGCTCGAGCTCAAAGTGACCGTACAGGCCTCCGGCAAGTTTTGGATATAGTGTTTGGAGAAAAGGTTGTAAAAGCTGCTGACAAATCGAAAAAGAAATTTTGGGTTACTGTAACTTTTGTTTTTGCCGATTTTCTCAGAATTTTGATAAGTGACTCCGGTTTTTTAGTTGCGTAATCGCCTTATATCAGCAAAACACACAACGTATCAAAAAATGAGGATCCTAAGTGCCCAGTAAAGTAAAATGCTTAGCTCTCTAAGTAAGGTATGTAACTAGCGCGAACTACGTTCGCGCCTCAGAGAGTTTTGCGCATATGTATCGTTGGGATCAACTACGTTAGCACAATGCTTCTCGGCCGCTTTAATTGAATTTGGTACGGTAGGGGTACGATGATTGGGTTACGGTAGCTGAAAATATTCTAGAAAATATTGTTTTGTCGAGTTACATAAGGAGGAACTAAGCACGGAATTTTTATCGCGAATTTGAAAAATAAAGTCAGTTTGCGTTAACGTGGTATGGTATGTGGGTTACGGTAGCTGAACATATTCTAGAAAAATTTGTCTCGTCGAGTTACCCAAGGAGGGACCAAGCACGGAATTTTAGTCGTAAGTTTCAAAAAGTGCACTTTTGGTACGGTAGGGGTACGGTATGTGGGTTACGGTAGCTAAAAATGATCTATAAAAATTTTCTTTTCGATATACCCAAGGAAGTACCAAGCACGGAATTTTAATCGCAAGTTTGAAAAATAAAGTCAGTTTGCGTTAACGTGGTACGGTATGTGGGGTACGGTAGCTGAAAATATTCTAGAAAAGATTATCCCATCAACTTACCCAAGCATGTAGCAAATATCACAATTTGAAAAATAAAGTCAGTTTGCGTTAACGGCAAATTTGGAACAGGCACGGCGTTGCCGCATTTATGGTGTGCCGTGATATACGGCGCTATTTGTATGGTGGCGAGGGGAAGCGACCAATTCGGTCATGTTCGAGCTCAAAATGTTCGTATGGGCCGTCCGCATACGTTGGAGACGTTTCGCAAGTTTGAAAAATAACGTCAGTTAGCGAAAGCTATTGTGGTGTAGTGAACTACGGTACTAGTCTACGTCGGAATGGTCCTGGTGGTGCGGGGAAGCGACCAATTAGGGCATGCTCGAGCTCAAAGTGACCGTACGGGCCTCCGGTAAGTTTTGGATGTAGTGTTTGGAGAAAAGGTTGTAAAAGCCGCTGGTTAAACGAGAAAGAAAATTTGGATTACTGTAGTGCGGATACACAGACATACAAACGGGTGATTTTCTCAGGATTTTGATAATTGACCCCGTTTTTTTAGTTGCGTAAACTCCTTATATCACAGTCGCGCACAAGTTATCAAAAAATGAGGATCCTAAGTGCCCAGTAAAGTAAAATGCTTAGCTCTCTAAGTAAGGTATGTAATGTAATGTAACTGATTCAAACACAATTCTGATTTTTCGCACGCATTCAGAACGAAAATGTTCGAAAAATGGTTGAAAGGATAGATCAGCCATTGAGCATTGGCTGAATATTATTCACATCATTAGTACTTCACAATAAGCCGCATAAATGAAAACATTTCAAACTTGAGAAATTTTGAAATTTTCGGACCATGAGTTTAAGTTTATCCAAGTGATGGGCTACTTGTGTCATTTAGCTCGACTCACCTCTAAAATTTGAGCAGACCACAATTCCGCACCAATCGTTTGGAAAATACAGCATTTGTTCGGGAAAACCATCGATGGCGGAAGTTCGAGCGAAAAATTCGACAACTGGGTCTAACGTGGAGACCCCAGTTTTAAGTGAAATCGATGCTGAATTGCTTAGGCTACAATACCTGGTCGGAAATTTTAGGAGCAAACTACAACAAGCGATGTTTTGTCCGAAAAAAAAACAAAATTTTGAGTCAAAAAAGTGGTTTAGGAATCAACGGACATTCGATGCTAATAGTGAATTAGCAAGGTCTGTGCACCCTAGACGCATCGCAAATGATATTTAGACTCTATCTCAACAATTTGAGAAATAATGATTTTTTAAAAGTTTTTATTAAAAATTATTTTTTTCTAATAGCCTGAGTCATAGTCTAATAGCAAACAGGAAATTTCAGCTGTTTTGTGTAATAAGGGCCGATGACACTCCTAACACCCAAGTATGGACCCCCAGTTCATTGCTAGCGCACGTGTCCGGGGGTGGTCGTAACGGCCATCTCCCTTAACATATGGTCAATCATTAGATTTTAATATACATTAGTCTAGTCTTTAATTAGAGTTTGCTCAACAACGCTTCATTTTTTTCAGCATATTCAATTTTTTCAACTTCATCTTTTCTAATCAAATTCTGGGTAGAATAATTATCTCAACTAACAATGGTGTATCTCTATTTCATTACGATTAAATTAAAATATATCTAGATCATAGTTAAACATGCAAATGTAATCATATCATGTAACTCAATTGCATACAAAATTTCACTTTCAAACATTTGAAAAAAAAATATCATAAATTTTCAGCCAAACATCAATCTTTGATCTCTGTCACGAGTAATCTCAATTTGTTGCTGACATATACATATATATACATATACCTAAATTCCTTGTTCATATGTCATGTCTTCTGTTCTACAAAGTACTCAGTAATTGTAAATAGTTTATCATTCATTGATTCGGCCATTGAGGCAGTAATTGATTGAACATCTACGTACATAAGATGGGAAGGGGTCATAGTGAACTTCTTCTCAAGAAGATAATCAATATCATCAAGGTAATCTAAAAGAGAAAGAAGAGGGAGTATATCTTTAATATAAAAAAGGATACAAAGACGACGGGGAGGAAACATTAGAAAATATCAGATGTAATAATAATAATATAATAATATCATTTACAACATTTTATACTCTATGGTGTATATGTGTCATGCCCCAAGTAGGTAACTATGGTGGTTACGGTATGTTGAATACTGTAGACTCTAATCGATAAAGACATGGAAAATCAGGGGCAAAGTAACGAGAGAGGCCAATCAATACTTTCAAGTTATAGGATATCGATCGAATAACGATCGATATTGAGGTGATTCTGTCAGTTTCTTTGCTGTATTTGACTTGAGTGTGATTGGAAGGAGACAGAGGAAGAAGATTCAAAGTAATGGATGGATAGCGTAGAGAAAGTTAGATGTCAGGGCTAAAGCGAGGGATTTGGGATACTGTACAAATGATAGTATTGAATGAGAAACAATTATAGAAGTATGAATGAATACGGTATGCTGAATGAGAGAAGTGGGGGGAGGGAATCGAAATATCGATCGATAGATTTATTGATTGATTAGAGTATGATAGATCGATAATCTCCATCGTAAGACATATAGGGAAAGAAACAGCAGTGTCTGTGTGTATACTTTTCGGCACATTCCGTAATATGAAGAAGAAAGAAGAAGAAAGAGTATGGATACAGTATGAATAGTAAAGGGGGAGTCTGAATAATGTAGATCATTTATTGATTGATTAGGTCATCAACGATAACTCTACGGAATGGATTCTTTATAAGAGTTGAAAAAAGGAAACATGGGCAAGGTAGAAGGGAGGGGATGAAAACGCACCGGTGACTACACAACTACACAATATACTATAAGAACAAAAGACTACTATGTTTACAAACTATCGGAGAGGTTAGACGGGACGGAGAATAGACTAAGCTCTGTATACATAAACAACAGGGTAATGGGGGAATCAAAGTGAATGGTTTATGTGAGAGAAAAGAATGGTATTCTACCGTAATCCACAGGATAGGAAGGAGGGGAGGTGTCATCCGGGAAGGAAAGAAGATTATTGATACAGTAGGTCAGGATATGACTTCAATAAAAGCGGGGGATGAAGAAAGGGGATACTGTAGATAGAAGGGAGTACGGTATTAAAGGGGACGGAGTTTAGAAGCCTTCGTCCCATCCAGAGAACTCATCTGGAGGTACATCGGGATCTACTGGATAGTTATCAAAGTTGGTGACATCAGCAGGATTTGATACCTAAAATCGATCGATATATTCATAATTTCATAGCCATCGTAATCATATCCGTCAATCAATACTAACCTTGGGTGAGATTGGAGGTTTCAACGTACGGGTCCTCAGTCCTTCCCAGTCAAAGCCCATAAACCAACGGTGCTTCCTAACGATTGTTTCAATTAGGCATACTGTATTCGATCAATCAATAAACTACAGTATACTACCTGATATCATTTACTCCTCCACTGCCTGATCCAAGACGTTCTCCTGGATTGTCACGACACAACTTCTTCACGAGAGCCGTTGCGGTCTTGCCGATGCGTCTACAAAATTGAATAAAACCATAAATATACCGTAATCAGCGGTTACCGTACCTATTAGGAATCTCGAGAGCATCAACTCCCTTGAGAATGAGTGTGTATGTCTTCATTGGATCGGAAGCCTACAAGTACCTTTCATGCTCATTTTACGTTTCACTTTATAAGACATCATGGATAAAGAAAACCCAATAAAGGAGTTGGTGACAATTCGGCAACATATCATAACTCAGCAGGTCGGGATCCTACCAATGTGATATGGGTATCCTTGTGATTAGTATCAGTGGATAGTGGAGGAAAGGATGGTGGAGGTCATAAGGAGCTTGTCGTGGTCAAAATGTCGCCCAGTTGGCAAAGATCAAAGATCAAGCTTGTCATATGATAGTGCTACTGATACTGATCACAATGATACCATATCACGGTGCCAGGACCCCTACCAGCTGAGTTCTGCCATTTAACCGAACTCTCGGTTGCCGAATTGTTACCCTTCCAATAAAGGAGCAATCAACCAATTAATCAATTAATTTCCATTTAAAGCAATAGTTGCTAGATAGGGATGGAACAAAAAAACTTCATAGTATGTATTCCACAAGTTGTAAATTGCTCGATCCAAGTAAACAATTCACTAAGGAGCATATATGTATACATTTTAGCAAGTATGAATAAATGAAAAATAGATCTGGACATTGTACCCACACCATCACAATCACTTATCAATCGATAAATAAAGATCTACCGTACCTGGAATGGAGGACGTCCGAGCATCAACTCGCAGATGTAAATACCGAGTGCCCAATAGTCAGCAGATTGATCATGTCCCTTGTTTAGAATGATTTCAGGTGAAACGTATCTGCAACAGGTTAACTATAATTATGTAACGATTATACTATGACTCATGTTCTTATTATAATGTAATTATTGACAATGTGGCAATTCTGAGTCCCAGTACGCCCCCCCCCCTATATGCCATTAGATTACAGAATAGTAATTATCATAGCCCAAGTGAAATGATATGACATATCGGCAATAAATGAATTGAGTATTAACAAAGGTGAAATACAAAATGATAAGCGGTTTATCAATTGTCTCTTCTCCATCATAGATGAATACGTCAATTCACGATTAAAATAGCACTGATTAACTAGATATAGTACTACATATTGTATCTAACTCATTGTATTTACAATGATCAACTAACTCTGGTGTTCCACAGAATGTCCATGTCTTACGCCCAGGAGCCAGTTTCTTTGCGAATCCGAAATCAACCTGAGAATAAATAATTACGATGAATCAATCAACAAATCAATATCCAATAACAATAGTACCAATTTGAGATATCCAGAGTTAGCGAGTAGACAATTCTCTGGTTTAAGATCACGATAAACAATATGACGACGATGAAGATATTCTAATCCTTCAAGGACACATGCTACATAGAAACGTGCAGTGTAATCATCAAAGTGACCTGAAATCATCAAGGGATGGGTAATGGTTTACGAGGTTTCCCATGGGTAAGACACTATGCATACCTCTGGTTTACGGGTTTTCCGTGGGTAAGACACTACACATACCTCGGGATTACGGGGTTTCCCATGGGTAAGACTCAATACATCCTTCTGGTTTACGGGGTTTCTCATGGGTAAGACACTGTGCATACCTCTGGTTTACGGGGTTTCCCATGGGTAAGACACTATGCATACCTCTGGTTTACGGGGTTTTCCATGGGTAAGACACTA
This sequence comes from Parapristionchus giblindavisi, assembly GCA_943737045.1. Classification (NCBI taxonomy): domain Eukaryota; kingdom Metazoa; phylum Nematoda; class Chromadorea; order Rhabditida; family Diplogasteridae; genus Parapristionchus; species Parapristionchus giblindavisi. The sequence continues at coordinate 61,889 of CALSFV010000113.1, read as the reverse complement.
TACATACCTCGGGATTACGGGGTTTCCCATGGGTAAGACTCAATACATCCTTCTGGTTTACGGGGTTTCTCATGGGTAAGACACTATACATACCTCGGGTTTACGGGGTTTCCCATGGGTAAGACACTATGCATACCTCTGGTTTACGGGGTTTCCCATGGGTAAGCGACTATGCATACCTCTGGTTTACGGGGTTTTCCATGGGTAAGACACTATGCATACCTCTGGTTTACGGGGTTTCCAATGGGTAAGACACTATGTATACCTCTGGTTTACGGGGTTTCCAATGGGTAAGACACTATACATACCTCGGGTTTACGGGGTTTCCCATGGGTAAGACACTATGCATACCTCTGGTTTACGGGGTTTCCCATGGGAAAGACACTATGCATACCTCTGGTTTACGGGGTTTTCCATGGGTAAGACACTATACATACCTCGGGTTTACGGGGTTTCCCATGGGTAAGACACTATACATACCTCGGGTTTACGGGGTTTCCCATGGGTAAGACACTATGCATACCTCTGGTTTACGGGGTTTTCCATGGGTAAGACACTATACATACCTCGGGTTTACGGGGTTTCCCATGGGTAAGACACTATGCATACCTCTGGTTTACGGGGTTTCCCATGGGAAAGACACTATACATACCTCGGGTTTACGGGGTTTCCCATGGGTAAGTCACTATACATAATTCGGGTTTACGGGGTTTCCCATGGGTAAGACACTATACATACCTCGGGTTTACGGGGTTTCCCATGGGTAAGACACTATGTATACCTCTGGTTTACGGGGTTTTCCGTGGGTAAGACACTACACATACCTCGGGTTTAAAGGTTTCCCATGGGTAAGACTCAATGCATCCTTCTGGTTTACGGGGTTTCTCATGGGTAAGACACTATGCATACCTCTGGTTTACGGGGTTTCCCATGGGTAAGACACTATGCATACCTCTGGTTTACGGGGTTTCCCATGGGTAAGCGACTATGCATACCTCTGGTTTACGGGGTTTTCCATGGGTAAGACACTATGCATACCTCTGGTTTACGGGGTTTCCAATGGGTAAGACACTATGTATACCTCTGGTTTACGGGGTTTCCAATGGGTAAGACACTATACATACCTCGGGTTTACGGGGTTTCCCATGGGTAAGACACTATACATACCTCGGGTTTACGGGGTTTCCCATGGGTAAGACACTATACATACCTCGGGTTTACGGGGTTTCCCATGGGTAACTCACTATGCATACCTCTGGTTTACGGGGTTTCCCATGGGTAAGTCACTATGCATACCTCTGGTTTACGGGGTTTTCCGTGGGTAAGACACTACACATACCTCGGGTTTAAAGGTTTCCCATGGGTAAGACTCAATGCATCCTTCTGGTTTACGGGGTTTCTCATGGGTAAGACACTATGCATACCTCTGGTTTACGGGGTTTCCCATGGGTAAGACACTATGCATACCTCTGGTTTACGGGGTTTCCCATGGGTAAGCGACTATGCATACCTCTGGTTTACGGGGTTTTCCATGGGTAAGACACTATGCATACCTCTGGTTTACGGGGTTTCCAATGGGTAAGACACTATGTATACCTCTGGTTTACGGGGTTTCCAATGGGTAAGACACTATACATACCTCGGGTTTACGGGGTTTCCCATGGGTAAGACACTATACATACCTCGGGTTTACGGGGTTTCCCATGGGTAAGACACTATACATACCTCGGGTTTACGGGGTTTCCCATGGGTAACTCACTATGCATACCTCTGGTTTACGGGGTTTCCCATGGGTAAGTCACTATGCATACCTCTATCACGAAGAGTCGTCCACAGTTCACCACCTAGACACACTTCCAGCATCATGTACACGTATTTTGTGTCACGGAACGTCTTATAGAGTCTATAATATTGATTGATAGATTAATCTCCGCCCACTTCAATCGTAATGACTAACTTTACAATCCAATCAGTGCTCATCTCAAGCATTATATTTCTCTCAGCAAAGATATGTTCCTGTTGTCGTGTATCCACAATATGTTTCTTCTTAAGGGCTTTCAATGCAAATGTTCGTGATTTGTCGCCGTTGATGCATACCTACACAACAATTGATTGAGTTAGAGTAACAATCAAAGATCACTCACCAGTTCAACTCGACCAAATCCTCCTACTCCAAGTGTGGCGAGACGTTTAAGATTACGAAGAGTAACTTGGGCAAACTCCTCTTGAAGTGCAACCTACAATAAATCAATATAATCAATGGATAAATCGAAAATTATTATACAGTACCTTGGTAGGACTGGGTGGTTCAGTAATGGGTATCATGGCAGCGACTCTATCAGAGTCACCGTAATCCTTTTTGACAGCGTCAATATCTCCTATCAATTTGAGGAACGATTCTCTATAAATAAATAAGATGAGTTCATTGTTTTATTTGGATAAAGAATCAAAATATAATATTATCCATCTCATCTCACACATTCCATCCACACTAACCATGGCTTTTCACGGAAGGAACATTCATCTTTCATATTTTCTATATCCACCGAAATTGTGACATTTGATTTCGTTCTTTATATTACACAACAAACCTATCAAGAGTGAGCACTTCAACTCCTGGACTCATGGCTATTATGTTGGCCGTACGTAGTTCATCTCCTAGAAGGGCACGTTCTCCGAAGAAGTCACCCTGTAAGAGATTCATTAAATATTGAAATATCAAATTTGTTAAACTATTATTTAGAGTCTAATAGTAATAATAAGCATAGAGGAACGTTAAAGATCAACATTTGACCATTAAACTCTGACAGTGCATAAATCGATCGGAAAATAATTTCATACCGTACCTGATTGAGGACCCGAATTTCTCGGGGTTCAGACTCTCCCTCGACCTGTTGGGTAACCTTCACTTGGCCACTGTTGATGATGAAGAATGTATCACCCTGAAGAAGAGAAGAATGAGAGAATGAATGTTTGTAGAGGATAGAACATATACAATCACACATATCAAATGATAGGAATAAAAGAAATGTCAAAGTATCTATCTATTCATATCATCTCATACCGTTCACGTGATTGCATGCAAAAAGAACAAAATACAATAGTCAGCTGATTTAATCAATAAATTAATTATCGATTACCTTTTCTCCTTGACGAATAATGTGATGTCCTCCTGCATAGTAATCCTGATCCATGACATCAGCAATCTTTGAGATTCGATCCTCTCCAAGGTTCTCGAAGATTGAAACCTAGAATGATGACGATTCAGAGATCAAACATCAAACATTTCTAGAGATCAAAGATCATTCCTACCGTACCTTGGTGAGGAAGCTCATCAACTGTTGTTGTCTTTCCATACCCAATCTCATGGTAATCATTTGGAATACTGATCGATCGAGTACCCATAGTTGAACGTCTGATAATGCTTGTACTGAGGCAGTCCTGAATTCATGCCAATTATTCAATTATTCAATCGTTAATTGATACATCTACCAACATACAGACAGGCAGACAAACAAGTAGTCCAGATCAAGGGTGTGCTCTAAGGGGGAATTCGTTTGCCTTTGCCGTAAAGCAATTTCGGCAATTGGCAAATCACTTTCCGCACACACCTGGTCCCGATCGAGTTTGGACAAAGTGTTAATCCTTTTTCAAGGATGAAGTACATAACATGGTAAAACTAATCATATCAACACTTCACATCCCAACCACTGCCATTTTAATCATTTCCACCTCTTCAACAGTGTCTTACTTTCTCGACTTCTTCCCAACTCGTTTCACTCTTGCGAACTGTAGCTATAACGAGATAGTGGACGAATAGAGAAAAAGAGTAGAATAATATAGTATAATAAATGTTCTTCATCTACTCTTTTCTACTACCATCAATGCTATTATTCACCATCCCTCTTTGATGCACTCCGATGATAATCGATGGTAGAAATGATACTATACTCTACTATTCTCTCAATCCAACAGCAATTACCCTCCACTTAATCGATCAACATAAACAATCACCCAACATACATGTTTATATGCGAAATATGTTATGTTATATATGTCTTTCCCTTTCATATCATTCTACAAAAGTGATGACCCAAGTAAATATACAGTCGATGTCCTGCTGATTCGGTTCCACTTGCAATAGTGACCACCACACAGTTTCTCTCGTATAATCCAAATGAATAGGGTGCATTGAAGTGAAAGAATGGTTCATGTTAGATATAAAGATGGCCCAATGAATGCATACACACTACATATATGGGAGGAAGACTATTTAACTGATGGTGAATCAAGTCACAAAATAAAGTATATAATGAGATACAGTTCATGTCGATGACATTTCTGATAGAGAAGATGAAGTAGAGATACGATAGTATACAATTGAGACATTGCGTTCTTCATCTCTCTTTACTAGTCACACTAGCGCAAATATCTCAAATTTTCATGTATCCCATTTATATCCAAAATTCATGTATCCCATTTATCAATACAGTGTCAAAATTAGAGTGTTGGATATATTGAATGAAAACTCGATAGGACAGCTCTTCTCAATCTGCCGACTAATCCGTTCCACATTTCTTCACTTTTTAACTCTACCGAGGGCAGATAACTTATGGATATCAAGGTCAAATTTTTATTCTACTTCCCGAACTACTTACAATCAATTCATATATTATTGGGGTACAACTCTCCGCAATACTATCTTCATTAGAGAAAGTTTTTTTAAACATCAACCAATAAGAGCCAAAGGTCTTTGGTCCGTTTAATATTTAAAATCTTGGTTAATCCAAAAGAATGCAGAGTACGCTCAACATTAAAATCATTCTCTCACTATTACTCTCGTAGATCTATGTGAGAGAAGAACAAATTGAACATAATAGAGTAGGAAGGGGATGGATGGGTGATTGGTAGGGTACATGAAGAGTGCTATGATGTGACTCGGAACAGGTCAACCAATAAAAGGTGACAAATAGCTACCATGGACTAAAGTTAATATCTCTTTATCAGTTCTTTCAACATTCCTTCCATAGTTTTCCTCTAATCGTTATTCATTCTCTGATCAAACTCATCAAAGAAATAGTTCATAAACAAGTGGTGAGCAATGATGACAGAAAAAGAGAAAGATAGCAGGGAGGAGTTAGTGAATGAGGGGTTGATAATGAAGATTAATAGCTATATCAGGTAGAGATTAAATCGTGATGATAAAAGAGATAATTAGAATGAACCCGGACAGACATAAAGGGCGGTTAGACTCAATAGATGGAGCCATGAATGAGCAGATATAGAGTAAATAAAATGAGATTGATAGACACAAACAGGCATACAGACAAACAGAGACAGATATAGCCTTTGTCCGATTGTTTTCGAGTAAGTAGAGCAATAGAGATAATGGAGTTAATTTCACCAGATAAAAATCAAGGGCTGGTAGACATAGATAGAATGTTTCGACTACGCACTAAATACCATATAAGGAATAACAAAAGGACAAAGTACGATAATTCTATGAGAGATCATGGACAAGAAACAAAGAGTAAAAATTACTGAATATGTCTTACGTCGTATTTTGCAGAACAGTCGCCAGCTTCCGAACCATTCGAGAGGCACCTTTCATAGAAGACGAAAAGACAGCTTCTACTGATACTGATGAGGTTGAAGATGACGTCGAGGCTTCTGATGCACATCCAGAATCCGTTGAGGATCTCCTTCTCGGACTATTGGGGGTAATTGATAGCTTCGATGGATCAGCAACAATGCCATCAGTAATGGTAACAACGTTGACGTCAGGTTTCTTGGTCGTTAACCGCCTTTTCTTATGTACACGGGGATATGCCACAGAGGGCAACGCAACGGCCGATACGTCCGCCACTTTTGATGTGGATGGTTGAGATGAGTAGTGGAAGCAACATAGCATCGAGGTCATTCTATCTTATTCTCTATCTCGGGTGATGATCAGAGTAAGAAAGTAAGTATTGTAGTTGAAGAAGGACGGACTCGATAAACGATCACAACAGTGACTCCGCCCACAAATTGAGGTTCTCAAACAGTAATGGAAAGAGGTAAAGAAAAAGGGGGGGGGGTAGAGTTGGAGAATTGAAGATCGTCCAATAATAATAACAATAACAGATGTAGTAGAGATATGGAGATGATCCTTCTTCGATTTGATATATCCAAGAATGAGAGTGGAATGGGGATAATGGAGAATAAGTACAGGGAAGAGGAAGGAATGAAGAGTGGAAAGGTAGGATAGAATAGAGTAGAATAGACGAATATTATATCCGTGTCAAAATCGTTATCTCCAGATAATAACCCTCGAACGCTTGCCGTCCGTGGCGTGTCTGTTCTTGTTACTCCATATATATATTACAAGTGATGAACGTGCGTCCTTCCTAACACCTGGATAATCGTTCGCAGGAAATAATCAACTAATCGATAAACTGTTAACAGATTAGATGGAAAATAGGTAGTGGGGATGCGGAGTTGATAATCACGAGACTTGCTATCCAAATGAATAGATAAGAGATAGCAGAGCAGACGAACAGAGTTAAACGCGATCGAAAATAGACGAACGTTCTTTTCCTATCTAATTCACTCTATTCACTTCTTCTTTTGCTTGATCGAACCGATCAACGGTGCTCAGGTATGCTCTCAGGTATGGCACAGAGAGTGAGAGAAGTTAGAGGAAGAGGCAGGTAGAAAAAGAGATAGAATAGCGAGGGATTGGATAGAGATGAACACTGTTGGGATAGAGACGAATATGAGAAAGAAGAGAAATGGACTGATTCGATTCAATAGTAGACGGTTTATAGTAGAGAGCGATGGGGTTCGTACGATCCTTTAGACCGCTATGCTTTTCTTCTTCTTCAGTAGTGCTTGAATACTTGAATGGTGTTCGTAACGAGAGAGCGAAGAGACGAGAGAGCGAGAGAGAAGGGGGAAGGGGCAAAGTGTCAAAAGAACACCACTATGAATAATAGTGCATAACAATTGACAATCGAGAATACCAATGCTCTGGTAATCGGGACAACAAAAGATGAAGGCGACGAAAGTTTTAATTAGCCGTAGATAGATTGAGATGGGAAGATGAGAGAACCCGGCTTCAGAATGATACGTCCTTCCTTCTCTATCACTTGCTTCTGTGGAGCAATTGAAGTGGTTTCTTCAAGGGTCAACTGGTATAATAAAACATGTAGACAATGACGAGAGTGTCGATGTTGAGGGAATGAATGAATGGATTGCTCATTCCTTTTCTTCCTTATGGATCACACTAGATCCATCCAACCGTATCCCATAATGTATTCCAAAAGAGTCAGAAAACATGCTTAAACCAAAATAAGTCGTTGTCGGTAAAAGAAGAAGAAGGACTATTGATGGATGAAGGAGGTTGAAGGGGTATAGGATACAGAGTGCGAGTCCCTGGAGTTGTTTTCAGTTTATGTCAACATTCTCTTGAGGTACTATTTTTCATGAATCTGTCTCTCAGCGGGACAGGACTTAATATTGTTGAATGGTACAAAAGCTATTATCACAACTACGATTGTGGAAGGACTAGTGAATAACAGTGAGACAGAAAGGGCAGAGAAAATTGAATTGTATGGAAATGAACTTTAGCTGTTCGCTGTTTCTATCGACGCCTACGATGGCTTACACGCTACACTTATTACACCATTCACTATAACCATGAAATATAGTAAATGTAAGACAGAGATGAAATGTAGAGTGCAGACTGAATTATAAAACATTTCAAAATAAAAGACAAATTATAAAAAAAAACAATTCAACCGTATTTCCCATGCATTAAGGTCAGTCTGCAATTGTATGTGAATTTATGTATTATAAAAAGCTGAATAATCGCGCAATATAATGTCCCTCGGGTACTTTTACTTGCTTTGATGATCGACCATATGACACTGTCGACCTAGTAAGTGAATAGAAGAGACAGATAGAGAAAGAACTAGAGGTAGAGAGATAGAAACAGACATAAAGATCGCAAATGAAACTCATACAACTTCTTTACATCTCTCAATCAAGTTCTCAACAACAGAAAAAAGTTCACCATAGGGGGTTTCTCATTAATCTCATAATCTCTTTCAACTTTCCACTCTTCAACTTCAATAGCAGGTTCGTTTCCGTCATACTATGTAATACTTTGGCCAGCATATGACCGAAAACATCCCTATAAAACCATTACTTCTTTCGTTTGGGATGCAATATTGTGAACATGTTGTTATGTCGTTATTGAGATAGAGTGACAAGTGTGTTTATTTTTATTTGATTCGTCCAGACAAATACTTGGTAGTTCCAAAAGGAGTAGTACAAGAATAAGATACTCGAGAGAATATCATGTATCATATCTTCATGTGTCTATCTCCATTTCATCATAGAGGTTAGAGGATGGACAATCGGTATCTTTCATTCCCATCTCTTTCTTCTCCTCATTACTCACATCATTCTCACTTTCCATGTGTTCTATGCTCTTCTTACTCTTTATATCATATGATCATCCACTTCATTTTTCAACCAAACGTAAACGAATGAAATTCAACGGTTTCACATTAACCCAATTCAATCAAAACATCGACAACGATAACACAATCAAAACACTGATCATTCCACACATACATAACAAAGGTCATGCATAAGGCAAAAGATCAAAGATCAAACCTGGTACAATTGTATAGAATGGCGAGCTCTCCCATTACCGTACCCGCTCTCATGACACCGAGTACTTGACCCTCACGGGAAACTTGTAGTTCACCCTCTGAATGAGTAAAGAACAAAGATCAACATCATGATGACTCATTCCTTAATTAGACGAACAAATGTTTTGCTTGGATATTGGTGATGTTTTCAATTGAATGAGATAAAGCTTTGTGTATTGAATGAATGAATACTGTATATATATATATATATATATATATATATATATATATATATATATATATATATATATATATTGATGAATATGAGAAGTGGATGAAGACATAAATGAACCAATCTTTGTCTACTCTTTCAACCATATTACTATTAGTCAATACATTCTTCATTCTTCATTTCCATCATCATCATTTTCTTTATCTAATCTCCTTGTCTCAATCACCTTTCTTTAATCTCACACCAGTATTCTTCATCTTTTTAGCCAATCACAAAAATGGCGCCAGATTGTTGGCACAGATATTGGAAGTGAATGTACTACTAATTTAGTCTAATGCAGTTTTAATCTCACAAACTATCAAGAAGAGCAACCAGACATGGTCCATGGTTATCCCATGGGATAGACCCACCCGCAATTTTTTTAAGTAGGTAACCCACCCGCAAAATTTCGAAAAATGTTAACTTGAAAAAAATATTAATTAATCAATCATGTCGAAAAAAAATGAAGAAAAGAGTATGGTAGCAAACTGAATAAATGAGTACGAATATGAGAAGAGTACGATCTTTAAGTTCAGTGAAGTGATATTAGTACGCTGTGTCGGAATTTAACGTTAACAAGAACCGAAATATTAATTGATTCAAAAAAATTGATTTATCGTTTAGAGAGTCGCGTACCGACAGAGAACACAGTGGACAATAAGAAATATGAAAATTATAGTGGGGAAAGTGTTGTTTGGAGGGGTGCATTTTCAGGCATGATTATCGCGTACTGAATTTATTTTTTCTATTTCCTTGGTCTTAGCATATAAAAATTATTTTTTACGTCATTTCTCGTCGCGTACCGACAGAGATTCCAATTTTCCACATGGAAATGTAAAACGAATGCGTCAAACTCATTTGCCAGAGCATTATCCCACCGTAGGTACCATGGGATAACGCGCTGGAAATCCTCTTAAACGCAATGATCACTAAATTTCTGAGTTGTTTTTCTCTGTCGGTACCCGATCAGATTGAGATATTATGCATACAGTATTGAACGAAATCGCATATTATTAAAATCAGTTCTCGTTCTCACTGTACGATAAATAGTCTAACTGTCAACTGAAATAATAACGGAGTTTTAAAAAAAAGTTTTAATTTCCCGCATTTTTTGCCGAAAATCTACGTTACCCACCCGCATTTTTTGGCCGTGGGATAACCATGGACCATATCTGAGAACAACTGATTTTTAAACCTTGCATAATGTCAATCAAGTAGTGGACATTGTATCGTATCATAGACATACTCACCAGCAACAACGAATAGTCTATCTCCCGGTTCTCCCTCTTGAATTACCCATTGTCCGGCTCTGGCTCTCATCTCATACATGCACTCAACGAGTTCGATGATTTGCTCCTTCGCCAACTGCTTCAGGAAATCATTCTTATGAACGGAATCACGAATCAACTGTTTCGATCTGAAAACAATCAATAATATATAGGGTATGCATGTTTTACTCGTATTTTAAATAATTGAAAACGATTTATTTGATTTTGTTCAATGAAAAAATATCATAAGTGAGCATTTCTTTTTTCTCTGAAAAAATACAAAATTTTGAACCCATGTTAACCATTCTCCTATTGGTTCTAAGAGTATTTACATATGTCTGTTAATATGCGAGATGTTTAATACATACAGAAATGACACATTTCTCAATGAATGCAAGAATATCAAGCACATTAGCGCGATATTTCTAAATGTTTCGCATTCATTAATTTGATTTTTCTTTCTCCGCAAATTTGTTAATGAGTAATGAAATTAACCTATGCAAGGCTAAACATAATATAAGTAGTAAAATATGAATAAAACTAACGCAGCAGTCTTGATATGATGTTGAAGTGTGGCTGGTTTAGCATCCAATTTAGTTGGTTCAGCTGATACAGCTAACTTCTTTGCTCGTGCTGATGAAGCTACTGTTGGATCACCTCCCAATTGATGACGAGTCTATAATAATATAGTTATTTCAATGGGTTACTCTAGATAATGCAATTGAGATATACTACAGCCTACGATGAGGATAGATGACCCCTCAGTAACATTGTATTTTATATTAACAACAGTATACACCAAGAGAGCAGTTGTTTCAATCAGGAAATTTTGCGATGCTTTTCTTCTTGGAGAGTTTGCAACCCATAGGAATCTATTTAATAAGCGAAGAACGGTAATCCATTTTACTCTTCTATCCTATTTCATCTAGTTACAAATGGATATACTCTATGAAAAAGAATTCAATATCAAAAACAGAGTAAACGAATTGAGGGTATTGGGCATAAAGTATGGGTCTGGAAAATAATGGGACAAGGAATACGGTAGGTATACTGTACCAATGCAGATTAAGAGTGTAACCAATATGGTAGATAAAAGTATGATACCGATTCAGATCGTTCAAGTTCATCATTTCTTGGTGTTCCTCCTCCATTGGGTGAATCATTATGTGGAGATGCAGCTGATTGTGCCTTTTGTTCAAGAACAGAACGCAGTTTGTCACATTCACGCTGTAACCATATTATTACTTTATTATTTATTACTATTATTTATAAAACCACGCCATACACCACGTGTGTTCCAAAGAATCAATATTGAAAGATTGGACGAGCAATTAATGCAAAATGATTCTGATACCTAATTTCTTTCAATATTCATTGATCGTACCGTTTAAATCAATCAATAATCAATATTGAATGTCCACAGTACCTGTAATGATGTAACTTCTGCTTCTAATTCTGCTATTCTCTTCACATGAGTCTCCACTGCATGTTGTTGTTGTCGTAATAATTGATCCTTCTTCTGTAAATGAATCGATCGATCAATCAATAACTATATCAAAAACCCCTATCAAATATATGTATTCTATCCTTTTTCTTATTTAAGCTATCTTAATAAATCTTCAAATTAAGACCCCCAGATGTTTAGTATTTATTTTACATGAACTCTGTGAGTACCAAACCACCATGTTTTTGTTACATAATGTTCCCATATACGTACCCTTCACTCATCCTCTCTACCCTTCTTCCTCTCCTTTCCTCTCATTCTCTTTAATTTCCCTCTTATCATGATACATTTGGAGAGATTACAAGAGTAAAGAGAGGGAGGAAGAGTAGAAGAATAGAGACAACAAATGGGAGATTCATATATTACTATGTTTATAGAAGATAGATTAAAGATCAAATGAAGACATGATGAAGAGATATAGAGAAATGTATGAATAGAATAATAAGACATTAAAAGTAAACAAATGAAAATGTGAAGCCACTCTTTCCCTTTCTTCGTCTTTTACTATTGTTTTCTGTATATTATATTGCTTCTTCTCTTAACCGTTGTTGTTCATGGTATTTTACTTCCGCAGATGAAGAAATAAACGGAGAAGAGTAAAGAAAGACGAAAACTACTCTCATTTTTTTCTTATCATCCATCCATTCATTATTTAGAATTGAAAATATTCTGTTCTTTTATAATATGAATAAACCGCATGTGGACATTCTTTGTCGATGGAAATTAAAATCAGATGGATCGGACGTATAAATAGGATGGGACATGGCCAAGTTGAGGCTACTACTCAAATTTCATTTTTTGAGTGAATGTTGGGTCTTGTCGCTAGCGACAATGCCGTATGGAATGGACCATAATATCTTTCCGTTAAATCTTACAAATTCACACCTATGATTAATCATTATTGAATAATAAACAACAGGTACATACTCATCAATATCATTTGATTGTCATGACTCTCTCTCGTTGCCCCCTACTCGTTGGCGAGATGACCTACGGAAGAGAATCGGAAAAGGATGGTGGAATATTCCCTACTCCCAATGGCTTACAACCATATCCCAGCACACCACAGTGTGAACCTGATAAATTGATTGATTGATTGTCATGATAAATGAATGAAAGAAAGAACGAATTAAAGAAGTGAGAGGACCTCATCTCTTCATTCTTCCTCCTTTACTTTCCTTCATACGATAGCTCTTCTCATTGTTTTCATTTCCTCCCCATCTCTTCATTCGAAATAGGATGAGAAGTTATGATGGATAGATGAATGAATGACAGAAGAAGAAGGATGAGAATGGAAGAATATGGATAGATAGATATGGTCTTCATGGAGGATATATAAATATGAAAGAATAAACTCACCAATTTTCTAAGAGACTCGATCATAGTTATTCGAGGTTTTACCTAACACCGCATATATGTAATGCTATATCACTACTACACTAATATCGGTATACCTACACTGATCAAACTACAAAGATCAAAGTACAATATACCTGAATGGCATCTTCCAGCTGCGGAATCAGCTTCTGCAGCTCGTGGGCATCATACATTTTGGTGCCGATTTGCACCTGGAAAAAAAACATAATATCAATCAATAAATTACAAAAACTAATTATATAAAGATTCCCTCATACCATTAAACATTATCAATGAATACAGATAAAACAACAATGATTCAGTTATAGTATACACTCATTTTCACTTAAAAATCATTAAGATATCGATCGTTTCCGATTAAAAATCTTCAAAATTATATGTCCCAGTGAGGAAAGGAGAGAGAATGAGAGAAAGAGTGCTTTATAGAGAATAAGATAACGTCGAGTAATATAGAAGGAGAAAGATGAAAAAGAATCAACGTCTATCGATAGAGTACGATGAGATATGAGAGATCATAAATAATGAGAGATAATAGAGATATTAAAATATGAATGAAAGAGATATGAAAGCACATATCAGAAAGTATAGTTAGAGAAAAAAAGTCGATATATTTTACGGTCTTGCGATCAAAATGTTTCATTCCATATCTTTACTAAAAGATTTGAAAATTTATCTTTTGAGTACAGATATAGAATGAAAAAGTCAGCAATCAATACCAAACTTATTTTATACAGCGTACCGTTTTTCTACAGTACCCACCCCAAGTTGCTTCTTATACATTAAAAATTCAACTAATCCACAGTGGGAACTTTTTAATTCTTCTTTTTCTCCATCTTTACACCATGGTAACTCTGACAAAGACGTCAATGGAGTAAAACACTTATATTCTTCTAATATAAAATAACTGAAGAACATAGGTCGAATAGCTGGGTTATCGGTTTTCAAAATGCGGTCAGGTTTTTCGATTTTTATGAAATTTTGGCGAAAAAATGCGGTCAGATTTTTCGATTTTTGGGATATTTTGGCTCAAAATGCGGTCAGGCCAATTATTTGATTAAAGATATACGGACGATAATATACTATGTTAGAAAGAAATACCATTAACATAATCATCGTGATAGTATGAAGAAAATAAGGAGATTAATCCTTCATTCTCATTTATATTCATTGAATAATCTCTATATCTCACATCTACGATCTAGTAATCGTAGTCTTCTTTCTTACCTCCTCACTTTATCATATTGTTTAAACATTTAATTATGAATCTTAAAATACCCCCGAGGCCAGATAAATTTATTATTATTATCATATCACATTACCAATTAGGTTCCTCAATTACAAATGCACATGTATAGTCGTGTCTTATGACGCACACAATCAATACTCCAATATCTTATATCTTTGATTTACAAACCTGTATTGTTTCATGCTGAGCATGTCGATATATATATATATATATATATATATATATATATATATATATATATATATATATATATATATATATATATATATATATCATACAATACAAGTGTTTATAACTATCAAAATCTCTATCTAGTATACATTAATGGAGCAAATTTCATACATTCTACATATTAGACATTATCCTATTCAACTTACAGACGGAAGAATACGCTTATTGCGCCACATGAATGTAGTGATACTAGACTACAGTAGGTAGTGAAGAAGTGAGGAAGAAGGAGAAGCAAGTAAAGATAGTAGATGGAATATGAATGATGAAGGAGAAGGAGAAAAGAGGGGAGAGAAGAGGATGAAGGAAGGAAAAGAAGTATAGAAGAAGGAAGAAAACAAGAAAGAGTTCACTGTGTATAAAGACTCTAGATGTGGAGGGGAACATAACTCATGCACTATTAATATTTATTTTATTTTGTAACAATTTGATTTTAACATTAATGTGCATGAAAACATGCTTGTACATTTTAATTATCATTAATTTAAATTAAAAGACATGATCTATGGCTCACTAACCATGATCATACTGATTGTTAATTCAAATGAAAAAGAATACGGGAAGATATCCCATGTGGAATAAAATTGTCATCGAAAACCTTGAATGTTTTTGCTGGCATCTTTTTGTCCGCTAGTGTATGTAGCTTTTATGATTAAGATATAAAGAGTAGTAATCAGTTGGTTTCAAAATCAGAATATTTTAAAAGAAAGCATAAAACAGTGATACCGTTTGCATTGTCAGCAAATGTTCATAAATTGTGGTTATGAGTTGCCATTTATGGTTTCCTAGAGAATATTCAGTCATACCTATCCATCCCCACATAGATAGAGAGAACGATACGAATTCATTTTGTAGTTAGAATACAAATAAGTATAAGAAGATAGAGTAGAAGAGAAAAAGTATGCTGTGTTGATTAGAAAGACACAAACTAAAGTGATGAAAACATTAACGATAGCAAATAGTATAATTCTTGTACCCAACCATGATACATAACCCTCCCCTCCAAGATTATTGGGTTGCAAAAGGTATGAGATGAATGATACAAAAATAAAGATGAAAGGAAACATAGTAGAAAGAATAGTGAGAGACATGTATGAATAGAGAGCGTGTGGGAATCAATAGAAAGAAGGAGACGAAGGAAAGGAAGAATAGAGAGAAGAAGAGTGAAAGAGGGTACGAGAAAACAGTAGAGTTGAAGAGAATGAAAAGAGACACAGATTTCGTATTCCTCTTCTTTCTCTTCGTCTTCTTCATCCCAAACCCCGACTACATTTATGCCCCACGAGACAGAGGCCCAGACAAGTGGTTGTAGAGTGTCAAAATATTTTTGCAAGTTCAGCTATATTGCGAACTTTATTGAGCGTGCATAAGCATACAATATCAATTCTACTCTATTTACGCTAGCACGCTTTGTCCTGTTTATAAACTTTTCTACATGTCTCTCGGGTATGAAAATGTATGATCACAAAAAGACAATAAATAGTACGGGATTCGAAAGGAGGTAGAAGAAATAAAGAAAAGAAGAGTCTACAAATGGATATGCCCTTTTCTCTTACCTTTCTCTTAGTCCTATTTAGCATTTCCATCTTCTCACTAGTGCGGTATAATAACAAAGATACGAAGTAGACGAAAAGGAAGAAGTAGAGATAAGAATGTGAGGGATAAGAGAGTTGACAAAATACTTAATAATGCTTCGTCTATCTCATTGAGATGAAGAACCAACCCGAGACTGTGCAGAGATATATGATGGATAAAATAGAATAGAATGGAAAAGGGACAAACAGATCACTATGATAGACAATAAGTAGTGAAAGAAGAATGAACTAAAATGGGGAGAATAAGATAAAGGAGTTCAAAGTAATCTATTATTACTCTTTTGTCCCTCTGTAATCAAGTAAAACATTGAACATATCGATCAACTACTTTATACTCTACTCAACAATGGCTAAAGTCTAATATTATGTAGAAAGAATAGAAGAGTAAGAGTCAAACAGAAATCGTAGATTATGGTATCACAAACAATCAATACAATATTTTATCGTATTTTCGAACAATCAATAGACGATAATATCTGATACTATTCAGTAAAATACCACATAGGTACTAAATAACCTTACAAATCAACAAACCACCACATACAAAACCAATCAATATACTACTGTATTCCACACCATTAATAGACCACATTATGTATAATGATATTAACGATATGAGCTAGGAATTATATAATTATAGATCTGCATTATACTAGTAAACAAATAAAGAAATGAAAAGTGATTGAGAAGCACATTAGGAGAACAAGTAATAAAGTCGATGAACCAATTTTAATCTGAAGAATAGTGAAGAGATGAAAAGAGGCGAAAAGAGGAAAAGGGAAGAATAGAACTGAATAGATATCTTTGAATAGAAGAACAACTAAACATGTACATTTAATGGTAAGAGATTCATTCATGGTTTGGAACAGTGATGGATAGGATATATTATATACTATAGGGTAATGCATCGTTACATTTGCCTGACGCGCCTACGCCGTCACGTAAAAAAAACGTTACATTTGGCGACGCACGCGTCGACGTCAATTTTGGAGTGTGTTGGGTCCCAAGTGGAAAACCCTGAATGTCATCAGGGATACGGTAAAAGGTTACGGTAGCCAACCAATATTGATCGATGGTTACGGTAACTTCCTACCGTACCCCTGATGACAATCAGGGTTTTCCCCTTGGGACCCAACACACTCCAAAATTGACGTCGACGCGTGCGTTGCCAAATGTAACGTTTTTTTACGTGACGGCGTAGGCGCGTCAGGCAAATGTAACGATGCATAAGAGTAGAATAAAGAATAGAATGAAGACGATGAAAGAAAAAGAAGAAGACGGATAGGAAAGGAGTCTTTCCCTCTCCCAAAAGTGGAATGAAAAGAAGAAGAGGAAGGAAAGGCAAGAGAAAACAACAGAGTAGAGAAGTATAGATATAGGAGAAAGTAGCTTAAGATGAATGAAGGATGAAAGAATATGTTGAGATTTTGATAGAAGGAATTAATCACGACCCAAATGGGTTGTGCGCATGGTTTTTTTACGAATTCGACTGGAAATTTTCCAATTTTTGCGAGGCAAGGCTATGCACAAGGCCCCCATGGGAAGGCAAAGCTGTGCGAAAAAATAAGTCCCTGACGGGGTGGAAGGGACGGAGTCCCTGAAGGGGTGGAAGGGACGGAGTCCCTGACGGGGTGGAAGGGACGGAGTCCCTGAAGGGGTGGAAGGGACGGAGTCCCTGAAGGGGTGGAAGGGACGGAGTCCCTGACGGGGTGGAAGGGACGGAGTCCCTGACGGGGTGGAAGGGACGGAGTCCCTGAAGGGGTGGAAGGGACGGAGTCCCTGAAGGGGTGGAAGGGACGGAGTTCCTGAAGGGGTGGAAGGGACGGAGTCCCTGACGGGGTGGAAGGGACGGTGTGTTCCGCGAGTTTTCATGTCCATCCCCTATCTTCTTTACTTGCTATTACACTAAAAGTGCCCTCGAGATATGTGAGAGGATAAAAAGAAGGAATAAAAAGACATGACAAACACAATCAAATGATCAATAACCTCCACATTTATCAATTTTCAATGTTAATTTCTTCTTCTACCTTTTAATCTTTCTATGTTTTTTTAAAAATTTATTTATTTATTTATCCATCAGTTAAAAGCAAGAATAATGAAAGAATGAAGCAATAAGGTTTTAAGGCAATATGTTTTTTTTAAATGAAAAACTAATGTCATTCAATTATCTCTATTTGCTAACACATACCAATTACAGTCGTTAACAACTATGCGGTGTAGTATAATCAATATAATGTATCGTGTAAAAGTCTGATATCATAACGAAATTTCGTGGTGATGATATTAGGATAGAAGAATAAAAAAGAATCTGTACGAAAGAGAAAATGGATAGAAAGTGAAGAGTGAAATAGAGTAAGAGAAATAGAGACATATAAATCCGAATACTTTAATTTCTTTCTTCATGTAAACCAACTACAACTACTGATATCATCATGTGATGAACAAAATAAGAATACGAGGAGGAGAAGGGGAAGGAGGATATACGACGTAATCTAGTCATCTGTATAACATGATTAGTAGCCTATGTCTATAGAATCCAAAGATCAACTATAGTTATACTCATACACCATCTTCTTTTCCTATATTATCAATCAATAAAACATGAACCCCGTAGGATCAGTGAAAATGATGAACAGAGAAAGAAGAGATAGACATTCCAGACGAAGATATCTGTAGTGGATGGAGAAGAGAGATAGAGTATGAAGAAGACGTGAGATATAGGAAGAGAATAGGAAAAGAGATTGAGGACCATAGAGAGAAAGAAATGGAGATAATTGACTCTACTAAGAGATTGAAGTATAGGAGAGGAATAGAATGAATGAGAAGAAGAAGAAGGAGGAGGAGGAGAAGGGGAATGGAGAT
This sequence comes from Parapristionchus giblindavisi, assembly GCA_943737045.1. Classification (NCBI taxonomy): domain Eukaryota; kingdom Metazoa; phylum Nematoda; class Chromadorea; order Rhabditida; family Diplogasteridae; genus Parapristionchus; species Parapristionchus giblindavisi. The sequence continues at coordinate 42,899 of CALSFV010000113.1, read as the reverse complement.
GATGATGAAGGAAAATGACTAAGATGAAGATGGATATAGAAAAGAAGAAAAATGATGAGAGTGTACAGTTGAAAAAAGAAAAGAATGAATGGAATAGAAGGGAGAAGGAAGGGAAGGATGATGACGCCAAATTATGTGTGAAAAAAATACCTTTCCTGTACTCAAGACATACAACACAGAATGTATTTTATTCACCCAAATTGTCTCTACCAACCACTTACATTATACATGGCTAACAGGACTACTGACCATACGTTTACAACCTTTGTCACTGGAACCATACATTTTCGGTACCCTCGCCGTCTATTTTTATATAGTGGGTCAATTCTCGAAATAGGGTGGGTTGATTCATAAAATTCGTTATGTTCGCTTAAAAATCGTCATTTTTTAGCTTCATTCTTTTATGAAGTGGCCTAAAATGGGCCTTATATAGTGGGTCAATCCTCGCACTGCGAGGGTATGGCAATGTATGACTGGAACTTCATTTTGAGTGAATTTTTGGCAAAATTTGAGTGAATTTTGATCGGGTGTCAAAACCGGATGGGTCTTGTCGTTGGCGACAATGTCACCTACAGATGCTAGTGACAATGAGAACACATTATTTCAATGATATTGTCCATGACGAGAAGGACAAATGTTCTATACAAAGTCAATCAGAAATAAGACAACGAACTATTCAATGACCATACAAAACATTCATTATTTATTAAACATAGTTACCCATAATAGTATAGAAGACAGTGTATGTAGAGAATGTTGATGACGAAGAGGAATAGAGATAGATAGAGAAAAAGAGCGAGAGAGTATAGGAATATGAGAGAGCAAAGAGACTAAACGAAGTATTGGAAAGGAGGGGGGGAGATAAAGATGACTATCTATATCTTTCTTATGGAAGAAAATGAAGATGAGGGAGACAGAGATGAATAAAGTGATAGTAGTGATACATGGAAGATAAGATGAGTAGAAAAGGGAGAAGAAGAGGGAATGCGAGAGAAGAGGGAAGAAGAGAGTAGAAGAGAGAAGAATGAGAAATCGATTGATAGAGGAAAGGTGAAAGGGTAAGAGAAGAAGAAGAAGGACGATGAAGAATAGAAGTAATAGAGATCAGAGATAAACAAGATACTCAAAGAATGTGAGAGTTCAGATGAAAATTAGAGATGAAGATGAATATAGATGAAGTAAAGATAGATTGACCACATAAGGATAGAAGACATGACATATTATCAGTAGTAAGAAACACTCTTCAACAGATTTACACACATTTACACTTATAGAAAATGAAGAAGACGAGTAAAAGGAGAAAAATATAGTTCACATAACGGAATGTATAGACAAAATAGAGAGAATGCAGATTTAGAGACGGAAATAGAGAAAGAAAGGGATGAAGAGGTACAAAGAGAGATGGATTAAACTCAGTGATCAACAATCAATACTTTCACTTGTATATACCAAACCGACACCATACATCGCTCTCCAATACAAATATTTACTACAAAAACAGCCGCGTTTTGAACAAATTTATATATATATATAGAGTTCTCTATAGGGTAAAGGGAATCGGAATTAATATATTCACATTGCAATGTTTGCAAAATGTGCACACGAAGATAAATGAATGAATATTGAGTTCGAACAAACAAGAATCACAAGTCAGAGATCAAAGATCAATCTCTGCAAAGATAAATGCGGCCAATAAATAGTCTAGCATGTAAACGATAAACCCCTGCTCAAGTACCTCGTTGTGGTGTACAAAAAATAGGAAGAATGGAAAGAATTAAGTTTGATACCATGACTAAATCTTTCTCTTTAATCCTTAATAGTTTCTCTTATTTCAATGAGATCTGATTAAAAAAAAACGAAACCGAGCTCTTTTTAATTTTTGGAATGACCTTCATTCGTTGTTACAATTACCAACCACATGCATGAGCCCTCCACAATCCCCTCTACCATTACCACTTTGAATCATATTCATATACAACCAACACCTATGTATCCCATTCCCATGCATACAACATAACACTACAACCACGAGTCATTCACTCACTCACTTACATACCATACGATATACAATACACAATATCAATATATACCACTTTATTCATTCATTCTATTCTATCGCTTCTCTCCCAAAATCGACCCCTACAAGTTTATTTAGCAAACAACCATAAACGCAAGAATCCCGTAAGGAGTCATGTATGACGTAGATTAATATCAATATCAATCAATCAATAAAACTCACACTTAATCGATCGACTCTCTTGCAACATAGTCCTCTCCATACATTAAATGGACTCCAATCATTTGATCCACCTACTTCTCCACTTTCTAATGTAACAGTTGACAATGCATGATGAGGAGGGGCTGTTGATACAGGTCTTTCCATTTCAATACCATCATGAGGTCCTCCTCTACCTGTATCTGATGATGATGTAGAAGGTTTCAATTTCTCTTCATCATCATCATCTCCATCTTTCTTCATCTTCTTATGATTACTATCATTCATATTCAGATGGACGTCGTCTTCGTCTTCTTCAATTCTTCGTCGACGACGATATCTAAGACCCTCACCACTGCTCTCTATAAGAGCATCTTCTTCACTATGATTCTCAATTGTATCCACTTCTGATCCTTCTTAACCCTTCCTTTACTTTATATCCTTTGATATCTCTCTACAACAGACTGAGAATGTGTCTGTCTTATACTACTTCCTCAACCCCAATCGATCCCTCCTTCCTGATGTAGATAATAATGACTATGATGAGTATTGAACAGTGAAGTAATGGAATAACTCAGAATAAGTCCTCGAGTATTCTTCCTCACTAACTACCGTAATCTCTTCTCCCTTCTTACGCCTTGAACGATAGTCTCTGAATAATACAAAAGCTCATACGAGAGATTCCGAATTCAATTATTCGATACAAAATAAGTTGGAGTGCATTAACATACATGCGTAAGGAATGAATGAAAATTAACTTATTTCATGATATTATTGTAATATGTACAGTAAATAATAACAAAAAGGAGATGGAATGTACTAGAGCTTAATAGATTCTAAGAATCAAAAGAAGTTATAATGAGAATATATGATAGAAATAAACAGACTGAGGAATACACAATATAGAAGAGAGAAATCCATTGACAATAACATTGTTGAGCGAATAATGAGAAGAGATGAAAGAATGAAGTGAGACGAATAAATAATCGAATGAACTCATTGTTAATGAATGACTGATCTAATACCTTATAACTCTAATACCTTACAACTAAAGACCTTATCACCAATCAATTATACAATGATAGACGGAGAGGGAAGGCACAATAGTTAACATTTCCAATGAAACAATTGTAACAGAATAACCTAACTAACTAAATGACTATCACATGTTAAATGAATGATTGATACAATGATCAAGCTGGACAGTAGTGATATGAGAGTGAGATGGTGAGAGATAGTAAGTAAGTGAAAAGGTAGTCAAGGTAGGCAGTGAACTAAGATTGAGTGAGAGAGAGAGAGCAAGAAAGAGAGAGAGAGTGAGAGAGAGATCGACAAGCAAAAGTCGAAAAGGGAATGACAGGTAATAATGAACAATTGCATTACAATCCCACTGACAGAGAGAGAGGAAAAGAATATAAAAATTGGATATCAGCTGCATTTTGTATCTCATAATGGGGATTTGTACATTCAAAATAATACAAATAGTCAATCAAGAGCGTCGAGGGATCAATAGATTTATTTAACTTGTTGAACTACTTTGTGACAGGGGAGAGAGACAGGGTTAAGAAAAGGTGCTGGGAATAGAAGAGAGGGGTTGGGAGGGACTAAACATGATTCTCTCACTTCATGAATAAATGTACATATAAATAAATTTGTGACGAATGAAAAGGGTGAATCTGAGAGGGAAGAGTAGAAGTATATGGAAGATGAGGGCAATGATGATGATGATGATGAAGAGAAGTAGTAGAGGAAAGAGATTGAGTAAAATAATGAAGCGACAAATTGCTCTCCTTAAAGCATCGAGTAGGAGGGAAGATGGCCAAGATAGGGAGGGGAGGGAGAGGGAGAGGCAGAGAAGAGGGGAGAGGGAGAGGGGATAGAGAGGGTGGGAGAGATGGTCCTTCTCGCTTCTTCTTCTTATTCTATGTCGGAGAAGATTCAATAAGAGGTCCTTTTTAGGAGATAATAAGAGAAGAGTAGAAAAAGAAGAAGAAGAAGAAGAACTAGACATACATAGGTCTCATCTACGAAAGAGCCTAGAGTCATACAAGGTCACTTAACTTTTGCAGTAATCGCCCCATGCAACAAAACACGACTTTTGGCGTTTATGATTCTTTGTTTCTTCAAAATACTCGAAAACAACCAAAATATGATAAAAGTGTGTCAACTAAATGAGATATGCGATGGTGTTCCCCCAGAATCTTAGAGAAGGAACTTATGTACGATCTATGGAAATAATCAGAAACATAGGTCGAATAGCTACGTTACATATTTTCAAAATGCGGTTAGGATTTTCGATTTTTCGATTTTTTTTTTGAATTTAAGGCTCAAATGTGAGAAGAAGAAGAAGATATCATCTATGGTGAAGAAGTATATAAATATATTGAGAATATGTGGAGCGAGAAAAGAGGTAGAAGTATATGGAAGTGGAGTCGATCGAGTTAAGATGTACACTGAGCCAAAAGTTGCTTAGCAATGTCTCAGCTAACGACATTACTTAGATGAAGTTCAGCTAGAAATGCCCCTTCAGCTTAAATAAACGATGAAGCAAAAAAGCATGAGGATTGCTAAGTTGTACTTCAGCTAATTTGGGTAAACGTTTACTAACGAGCGCGCGCTCGCCTCCTGGAATAGGCTTTGAGTTATACAAGACGCAGCAGCATGACTAGTGGTAAGCGCAGTGGTAAGCGTCTTCCCTTGTTAAGCGGAAGGTAGGTGGTTCGGCTCCCCGTTCTTCCCTGATCTTTTGCCTGTTTGATTCTTAAACGATAGTTAGCCGAATTACGTTTTCATTTAAGCTGAATGCTCAACTAGAATATAAGAAACCGAGATAGCTTACATTCTAGCTGAACTCTACTTGAGTGTATCGAGGTAGCAAACGCTATGCGTGTATTTAAGTAACTTTTGGCTCAGTGTACATTACATCTATGATTAAAGAGTGACAAAGATATTGAGAAATAGAAGAAAAAAAACTATACTGAAATACTCGACAATCTGGACTGTGGCTTATATTGTTATAGGGGGAAAGGTGGGAATGAAAATAGACTAGAGCTGCTACGAGGGACAATAAACATCATCTATTCCAACTCTTAGAACTAAAAGAAGAGAATGAATAATGAGGATCATCAATGTGTAGAGAGAAGATGAAATATGGAGGATATAAAGCATAGATACAACAAACTATATCCTATCAGACATGTACTTGTAAGCAATGAGAAGAGTGGACTGTTAATGTCTGCTATTGAATGGATATGTTAGACCAATCATACTCAATAGTCTCAAGGATACTCACCAAGCATTGCTTACACTTTACATTCTATGCATACTGAGTATATATTCAAACAGTATGGTGGAAAGAATTCAAAAAGCACGTAGTTCAAAAATGCAAACCCTTTTCCATATAAAAAGTATTTGGGAAAAGGTAATGTTTTTTTTTAAAGGTAACCTTCTTTAAAAAATAACTTGGTGATTGTTTTCCATGATGAACTAAAATAAATGATACTAACGGGTACATTCTTCTTCTACTTTCATTCGCATACAATTATTGGAGAAAGAATGGTCGATACATTTAAAATCAAATACATACATCATTAAACAATAATACATCGTCAATATCGTATGACGTGATCGTGATCAATAAAGGGGGCGGGGTTATGGTATAACTACTCCCTCATTCTATGTACAAATATTATACGGGAGGTAGATTAAAGGAACAAAAATAAACTAAAATATGATTAGACTTAGAGTTGTTAAGGGAAGAAGGAATCCATCTCAAATAGAATAGATAGATAAACTACAATGCAATGTGAGATAAAAAAATAAACATACTCCTCATTTTTGGAGTAGTGAGATAGAGAATGAGAGAGTACAGAGAAGAAGAGGATGAGTGTAGAAAGTTGGAGTAACTAAAGGAAATACGAATAGAATATCTCAATGACACTAGAGTAGCAGTAATGTTAATTAGGAAGGCGGGAATATATTAACAATTATAATCTCATTGTGAAATGTTACGGTATTTTAAGATAAGAAATAATCAAAGTAACTAATCAATACTAATATTATATTATCGTTATAGGATACAGTAACCCCTCAGGATCAAAACATTACGTCATGTACAAGTGTCCATCACATCAGAGTGGTTGAGTGATTCTTTCATTTCCCAGGCAAATCAATTATAGATTGTTATGAACAATTACAAATATGTGAAGGTAGACGATAGAGATAGGGAGGGGTTGAGAGTATATGAGAATAACTACAGTGTGGACAATGTGAACAACAAATACAGAAGAAAAGAAACTAATCTATCTACTTTTAACTTATAAAAGGAAAAAGAGTCGATATGAATCCATGGATACAGCGGACAATGGGAAAATAAAAGAAAATAAGGAGAAATATTGATATGTAGGTTACTTGAATGAATAGATGATGATCAATAACCGATACAGACTACAATATAAGGTACAATATTATATCAATATCAGATAACAAATACTGTTCAATACATAATGTTATATATGCAAGATTGTATGGGAAAGTGAACATATGCAAGCAAAAGTATAACGAAAAAACTACTCGCAGAGTAGTGAGTGGAAATGGAAAAAAAGTAAAATAAATGGTTGGACATTATGGTACACGACATTTCTCATTACTTTGTCTCTCTCTCCAACTCCCTCATACTTTCTACTACTTACAACTACAAGTTGGATACAACTTCTCGAGGAAGTTTCACACTTATTCTCATATATACAATGTATATGTGAGAGTCTAGAATAGAATATTCGCCCTCTCTGGAAATGAATACTACTCATCTGTATTATGAATCAATATGACCAAAAATAAGGTAAATGGAGAAGTGAAATTCATTAACATCTAATAAGAGAAATGAGAAGAAAAGATATGGAACATTAGGATACTAATCAATGTAAAATGAAGGTATAAGATAATACAATTGGATGGAATGATGGATGAATGTATACTATTGATTGAATACTCTAGTTCTATACTCTATCCCATGTTATCAACATGTTCGATTCGACAAAGTCTAAGTGTGTCTATGAGTGTGGTTGTTATGTATGAAAGATGAATGTAATGGAAAACAAAAGACACAAAGATCTATCTATCTAATATGATATACCAATCACAATCAATTCATCATACTATATCTATCATAACCCTACAGTCTACACACTAAATAATCATCATCATATTATTTCAGTTACCAACAAAATTTCGAAGGTTATATACGACAAATGTACTTGTTGATAATATCAATCGATAATATTCAAATGTAAATGAAGATGTACATTAATGGTCTTATCTGGAATGAATCTTACAAGTTCCACTTGTAAGATCTCTATCACTCCATAAATGTTTATCTCTCCTTTTCTTTTACAATGAACCATTCATATTTACTCATTATCTAATCAATCACTCATATGAATATAGTAACAAAATACCTACATTCCGTTTTCAAAACATCGCCTCTCAACACGCCAAGCAAGTTTTTTAAACTTTTTTGAAACGGTTATTTTATTTTTACGTTTATTTTTAAACAAACGCTAATATTGCTTGATTTTAGTACGCCAGCGATTATTTTGAATGCTCAAAGTATACATTGACTAAAAATTATCAATATTAATTGATCTCATCTATTCACTTGTACTCTAATATCAATCTTCACAATCTACAACAATATTATCCCATCGTTTCAGATTTATTAATTTTTTCTTAAAAAAACTCCAATACAACCCATTTTTATCATCTCCCTTTCTTTGTTTACTACAAATTGATAGACGGAGGGAGTTCATAAATGGACAAAGAATATTAAAATAACCTAACCTACAAATCAAACTACATGATGTAGTTTTGTAAAGAATATGTATAGATAAATAGTATGGATGCTCTACTACAACGAAAAGAGGTTGGGTCTTACCTTAGGTGGTCGTGGAGGAGCCCCGAACCCAAAGAGTGACATAGTTGAATACGATGAAAGAACGAAGACGTATGTGTACCTCACTTACGAGTTTGAGGAGATGACTACGGATGAGAGATAGATGGAAGAGGAGAGAGGAGGAAGGGAGAGGGAGAGGGAGAGGAGGAAGGGAGAGGGAGAGGGAGAGGAGGAAGGGAGAGGGAGAGGAGGAAGGGAGAGGGAGAGGAGGAAGGGAGAGGGAGAGGAGGAAGGGAGAGGGAGAGGGAGAGAGAGAAGTAGATGAACAACACCAAGAGAGTAGTGGTAGAGGACATGGTGTTACATTCACAATAATATGATGAGAGAGAGAAGAATATAGAAGAGATAAGAAAGAAAGAATAAAAGTATGCAATGACCTTAGATGTGAGCAGGGATCCGCCAAATTTCTGCGACCAGGATGCCAAATATTTTGCGATCTAACTGCCTTGAAACTTTTACCGAATAAAGATGATGAAAATAGATTAAAAGGAACAAAAGTACAAATGAGTGGTTAGCTCTTAGTTGACACATATTGTTCGAATTCAATATACTTTCTTTTTTCAAAATTATTGTTTTCATCTCATCTTCCTCAAGAAGGAAAATGTAAAGCAATTTTATAGTATCACTTTAGATTTTAATTGCTGATGGCCACGTATGAATGACCTACTTTCGAGTCAATCCCATAACATCATTATTTCTATGTTATCTTTCATTTATAAAGATTAAATCCCGTCATAAAGATAAAAGTCATTATCACAACTCCGAACAATATAACAATCATTCGCCACACATATTCTCCTATTTAGAATGTTCTACCACCTATCTGTCTTTCACGTGAAAATGCTTGGAAAGAGCACAATAAGTAGGCGCTGAACCAACTTCAAATATGATTCATACCTGACCCGGTGAGTTCCCAGTGAGATCCGAACTCGGCTTACGCAACTTCGAGAAGAAACCACGAATACCTCAAATGAATAAATCTTCAGTCTAATATTTCTGGCAATAATTATAATAACTAAGAATAGCCTCATACGTCGAGTTTACGTAATGATTATCATAACTAAAAAATACGCAACCAATTTTAGTTTTACAACGTTAGTCTCTTTATGATATATACTGCTATATTCTTAATACTACATATATTTAAGCAGTATATAGTATTAAGAGTATTGCAGTAGATATCATTATTGTCTCTCTTGGAAGACTAAAACTTAGGACAATTAATAAAGTAGTAGTTGGATGGAATAAGATTTAGAAGAATTATAAGATCTTCCATATATTTCAATTTTTAATCATTCTATTGTAGGTATGTATTAAGGATAAAGATTAATATTATTATGATTAAAATGAACCTCCTCCACTCGTACTTCCTCCGCCTGCTGATCTTGCTGAGGCAGAGCCGTTATTGCTCATCCCTAAAAAATACAATTATTATAAAGGCTAGGATAAATTTAACAGGGCATACTAAGTAATATCATAAAGAGGAAAGGAATAGGACATGCATACGCTTGGAAAGAAATGCGTTTTACGATGAAAGTACGAGAAAATAACGGTTAAAAGGAGGTAAATAATGTAAACCGGTCAAACCTGAAGTATTGAGGTCACTAGCACTACTAGTACTCATTGCAGCATTCCCCGAGAGCTGGATATTGGTTTAACGCGAGTTATTTAAATGTGCAAAATCGCAGAACCGCCCACAAAATGCGCACAAGGGTTGGGCTGCGGCTGCGTAATACTCTATTTCAAGCGCCGGAATTTAATACATTGTCGGATTATTTTATATTTAAAATATTAATATTAAAATATATATATATATATATATATATATATATATATATATATATATATATATATATATATATATATATATATATTCTTAACAGTCACTGAATAAAGATTGATGCTAATTAAAATGTACATCCTAAAGCTAAAGAATGGCGAATGGCCTACATGAGACGACGACATAAGCAGAGTGGAGATGAACATTTTCTTTAGTAACGACGGAAAGAGAAGACGAAGATGAAGTCGTTGAATAACGAGGGAAAGAGAAAAGTGAGTGAAAAGAGGAAGGAGGGAATCATCAAATGAAGTGAGAGACTAAAGAAACGAATGAAATAGAGGGAGCAAAGGTCTTGAATCGATGGTTTACTCATTGATTTACTGATGGTCTATTGATGAGAGGCAAACACGCAATGGACACTTATAATGATCGAAAGAAGATGTAATTGATGATAGTTAGATATGATCTCTTCATGTCGTTAAAAAAGAGGAGAAACTATGTGTAAAACGGGGAAAGTGTTCTCTGCTTTTCTTTTCTTTTAGTAATTTAGAAAAGAGAGTTCGTTTGTGTAGACGTTGCTATCACTACCCCTCTCCAGTCAACCAAAAACAAATGTTGTCATCAGATATTTATCGCTTTTGACCTACTACAACCGTATTGTCTCTCTCCTTATTTTATCTTTATGTCTCCGTCTTCCCCTCCCTCTCCTTCTCCCTTCTATACAATTGCATATCCGATCTCACTTTTCTTCTCTCATAAATATATGACTACATATCATCATTGATATAACAACCATTTATATTGTCTCTAATGTGGTATTCTCTCCTCTTTTCTCTTTTCTTCTCATAATCTTCTACACTAACAATAGATATTTGACAGTTTTACTAGAACAACCGTTAAAGGCTCAAAACGAAAATGATTGAAACAATTGAAATGATATATTATTAATTAGATAGAATAGATTGCATCGATGATATCGTCCATCATATTATTGTCAAATGTACAAATGTTGAAATGAACGAGACAACATTCATAATAGATGAGAATATCAATCAATATTGTCATGTTCTAAAGATTGAAAATAAGAATATAGGAGAGAGAGTGTGCAAAATGAGGAGATTTTTGTCTGCTGTATTTTTCTTTTCGCAACTTTTAAATAATGTTTAATATAAACCAATAAATAAATCCATATCTTTCTCTTCTCAGATTAATGATTTCCCCCATTAGAAACGGAATGCAATGGCGGAGACTCAGTATATTCACTTCACCCATATCTTTCAATCTCTACCTCTCCTTTTCTCTCTTCCTATCATTTTACGCCTCTCTCCCTCTCCCTCTCCCTCCCTCTCCTCTCCCTCTCCCTCTCCCTCTCCCTCTCCCTCTCCCTCTCCCTCTCCCTCTCCCTCTCCCTCTCCCTCTCCCTCTCCCTCTCCCTCTCCCTCTCCCTCTCCCTCTCCCTCTCCCTCTCCCTCTCCCTCTCCCTCTCCCTCCCTCTCTCTCCCTCTCTCTCCCTCTCTCCCTCTCTCTCCCTCTCTCTCCCTCTCTCTCCCTCTCTCTCCCTCTCTCTCCCTTCCTCTCCCTCTCTCTCCCTTCCTCTCCTCTCTCCCTTCCCCTCTTCCAATGCTGAATCTTCATATGCGGATTTCGTCTCCAAGCAATGGATACAAAATGAAATTGAAAATACGTCGATTAAATAGAGGGAGATATAGAATAGACACGACCGTAAGTAAATGAATGAAGTTGAATGTTAGAAGGAATGATAAGAAAGGAAGGAGAATGATATGATTGAATGAAGAGGGGAAGAAGATACGGATACATTTAGAGATGAAGGGAATGGAGATGAAGGAAGAAATGAAAGGAGAGGGAGAACATTAAGGAAGAGGTAGAGGGAGATGAGAGTGAAAAGAGAGAGGGAGAGGGAGATGAGAGTGAAAAGGAAGAGGTAGAGGGAGATGAGAGTGAAAAGGGAGAGGGAGAGGGAGGTGAGAGTGAAAAGGAAGAGGGAGAGAATGAGATGGCAAGTAGTGTCATAGGTGGTGGAATATGCAATAGAGTAGTCATTAAGTATATGAGAGAGAAAGTAATCAATATAAATAAAGAAAGATGATAAATGAATAATGATATTGTATTTCATTATGATTAATGAGAAAAAAAACATGAAATACTTTCTCTACTTTCCTCTATTTCTATTTCTCATTGAAAGTCTTGACTAAACAAATAAACAACTCAGTGTTCTCCTCACATCTCATCAGGACTAGTCACAATTGTTGACTATTTGGAGTTAACTTTTGATCGATTCGGGTACTGGTGTCCATGCCCGCGCAGTCAACCGTCTCTTCTATCCATTTCCCTCTCTCATAACATGGAATAATCACATGGAACAGAGACTGGGAGAGTTATTTTTGTTATGACAAAAAAATAAATGTTATCTATCGATATTAAATAACCGGAAATCATAATATTATGTCAAACTTATTCTCTCTTAAAATGTTGCAATAACAAAAAGAAAGAAAAGAAATATTTCGTTTGTTCTCACAACTTTTGAACATAGTATGATACAGAAAAGATAGAATGTAAGAAGAGAAAGAAGAGGTACAATTGAGTGTATTCACATCAATGCTATCAGTAATACAAATCAATCAGAAAAGATAGCAGATAGGAATTGAATTGGAAGGGACACGGAGTGAATGGAGAGAGAGGGAGGGTGAGATAATGATGAATGTTCATTTGTTGGATAGAAAATAAAATTTCGTTCGGAATATAAATGACTCAAAGAGGTTATACATATTATATATATATATATATATATATATATATATATATATATATATATATATATATATATATATATATATTTATATACAGTGTAGCCTAAAAGTCATGGGACACTTTTTCAACTTTTTATAACTTTTGATCCAGGAAAGCAATCAAGCTGATCTTTTGAGTCAATGTACAGAATTTATCAAGGGATACAACCATGATGTGTTTATGTAATTAAATTAGTTCACTGTTGCACAGTAATGATTCTATCGTAATACACTTTTTTGAAAAATTACATTTCTTTGGTGAAAGGCACTGTTCTTCTGAAACACTGTGAGAGTGTAGACATACCGTCAAAACGAAAAAAAGTGAAACATTTGTCAAATAATTTGACAAAATTTGACAAAAGTTAACAAGATTCCCATTTTTAGCATTTTTCATGATCTTGATGAAGTATTATTTCAGATTTTCTTTTGTAAATCTGTTTGCCAAATCCAGATAAGCACGACAAAGGTGAAAAAAATAATCATGAGCGTTGCGGAGCAGAATTGGTATACTGTAGCATACTGTAGAATCTTACTGTAAAATTGCTTCCATCGCGCTTTTTTCGTCTAATCATGGATATATCTAGCATTACCTGACTTCCTATAGCGAATGTGCACTTTTTGGATCATTTCATAGATCAGGCTGCAAAACGGGTATACTGTAGAAAATCATACCGTATACCAGTTTCACAAAACAGCGTTCACAGTGATTCATTTAAATTTTTTTCTTCATAGGTCAATTAGGTAAGCCCAGTGGTGCTCAAATACTCTATTGTCTATTAAAAAACTAGTAACCGCGTTTAGATATCATGATTCAAAATTTTCAAAATCTTGTGAACTTTTGTCAAATTTTGTCAAATTATTTGACAAATGTTTCACTTTTTTTCGTTTTGACGGTATACTAGGGCTGCACAGTCAAACAATCCGGAATGGCTCTGACTCCGATTTCGAGCTGTAAACCCCCAAAATTTATTTGACCCCCAAAATTTATAACTCAGCTTCTAGATGTGCTAAGGACCCGCTCTAAGTGCTGAAATGATGCCAGTGGCGAGTAATGTTTATCCCAAGATTACGGTAGTCAAAGTTCGACATTTGCCCTCAGGGCATAAAATAATTTTTTTGAAGAAGGACTGAATTTGAGACCCTACCGTTCAGAGGGCGGGTCTTCTAAAAATATGGTTCCGGCGCAAAAAGCTTTGTAATGTATCATATATTTATTTCCCTTATTTTGGTTTAGTTCCGATTCCTTTTAGACCCGTAGCTAAAGTTATGCTGAGGTTTACTCGGTGCGCGCTCTTGTGCTTTCTCTCTCACTTCTCTCGTTCCCGGTCCTCAATTGATGAAATCTTTTATTTTCAAAGCACCTATGCATGTTAGAGATGTTCACAAAAGTTTTTATACTATTGCTGAACTTCGATCTTTGATCTTTGTATTTTGATCTTTGATCGCTGAAACCGAATAGACCTCAGCATAACTTTAGCTACGGGTCTAAAAGGAATCGGAACTAAACCAAAATAAGGGAAATAAATATATGATACATTACAAAGCTGCTTGCGCAGGAACCATATTTTTAGAAGACCTGCCCTCAACGGTAGGGTCTCAAATTCAGTCCTTCTTCAAAAAAATTATTTTATGCCCTGAGGGCAAATGTCGAAATTTGATTACCGTAATCTTGGGATAAACATTACTCGCCACTGGCATCATTTCAGCACTTAGAGCGGGTCGTTAGCACATCTAGAAGCTGAGTTATAAATTTTGGGGGTCAAATTTGCAACAAAGCTACAGCTCGAAATCGGAGTCAGAGCCATTCCGGATTGTTGCACTGTGCAGCCCTAGTATATGTCTACACTCTCACAGTGTTTCAGAAGAACAGTGCATTTCACCAAAGAAATGTAATTTTTCAAAAAAGTGTATTTCGATAGAATCATTACTATGCAACAGTGAACTAATTTAATTACACCAACACATCATGGTTGTATCCCTTGATAAATTCTGTACATTGACTCAAAAGATCAGCTTGATTGCTTTCCTGGATCAAAAGTTATAAAAAGTTGAAAAAGTGTCCCATGACTTTTTGGCTACACTGTATATATATACAGTAGCGACGAAAAGTATTCGCCAAACATTTTGCAATGTCATAACTTTTGACTCAGGAGAGCAATCGGGCTCATCTTTTGGAAGTATACTATAGTACTAGTGTGCATTATATCCTACTCCCGTTGTTCAGATTCGTCGTCGTATTATTGTGTAGCGAGCCTGGAACCCCACTGTACTTACTCAGCGAAAATTATTTCCTCAGCCGGATTTTTCTGAGACTTGTTGTTAACAGTGTATGAACAGCATTTACTGAGGAGTAGAATCCGCTATGGTATTCATTCAAGCTAATTCATTCCTATTAGAAAATCGAAATTTCCGACACCCCTGAAATTGGGCAAAATTTTCATAACTCTGTGTTCAGTGAAGCTACAGGCTCCAAACTGGGCAGAGATAATAGCCTATGAGTGATACAAAACCTGACCGAGTATGAGCCCTATCGGGTGAATTTTGAGAAATTTCGAAAATTTATTATACTCATTTTTTGAGATTCAGGAAGTACCTGGTCGGATTTATTTCGATTGAGTTCAACAGCAAGATGTCTTCTATCTATAGTAGATAACCGTTTACTAGTGTTTCACGAAATTTCGAGTTCTTTCAGAGAAGTTATGATTGGAGAAAAGAGGTAGAAAATAGTTAGCATCTTTTTTTCAGATTTTTTCCGAAAGATTGCGACTTGTTCGATTGTGCTCATACTTTGTCATGACAATTATCATCAAGACAGAAGATGATCCCCTATAATAGAATGGCCATTGATGCTCTTTTTGTCTCATAAAAATCATTTTAAATTTTTGGATGATCTGAAAAAATCGTGCCATAAATATTTTCTACCTCTTTTCTCCGATCATAACTTCTCTGAAAGAACTCGAAATATCGTGAAACACTAGTAAACGGTTATCTACTATAGATAGAAGACATCTTGCTTTTGAACTCAATCGAAATAAATCCGACCAGGTACTTCCTGAATCTCAAAAAATGAGTATAATAAATTTTCGAAATTTCTCAAAATTCACCCGATCGGGCTCATACTCGGTCAGGTTTTGTATCACTCATAGGCTATTATCTCTGCCCAGTTTGGAGCCTGTAGCTTCACTGAACACAGAGTTATGAAAATTTTGCCCAATTTCAGGGGTGTCGGAAATTTCGATTTTCTCACAGAAATGAATTAGCTCAGATCGATCACATAGCGGATTCTACTCCTCAGTAAATGTTGTTCATGCACGGTTAAAAGCAGCTCTCAGAAAAATCCGGCTGAGGAAATAATTTTCGCTGAGTAAGTACAGTGGGGTTCCAGGCTCGCTACACAATAATACACCGACGAATCTTAACAACGAGAGTAGGATATAATGCACACTAGTACTATAGTATACTGCCAAAAGATGAGCCCGATTGCTCATCTGAGTCAAAAGTTATGACATTGCAAAATTTTTGGCGAATACTTTTCGTCGCTACTGTATATATATATATATATATATATATATATATATATATATATATATATATATATATATATATATATATATATATATATATATATATATATATATGATTTGTTCAAAATGAAAGGGAAATGATGATGTGAAATATTTGAAGTAGCCATTCTATAAAGGGAGTTGTGGTGAGAGAGAGAGGGATGACAAACGGGAGACTAAGTGAGTGATAAAGATATGTATAGAGAGGGAGTTAGAGATGTAGATGAAATATGTAATAGATATCATAAATATTGTTTATTCATTGAAATCATTCAACCTAATACATTGATACTAAATATAATGTAAATAGTTTCATTGAACGATATCAATGTCTTTCCACATTTCCTCTTCATTTATTTGTGTCTCCTTTCATGTAGTATGAAAATGGAATGAATGAGAGGTTAGACTAGAAGAGTGAGCTCTATGCTCACACAGTTTACTCCTTCTAATCCCAATTCGCTTATTAATTCAGCATTATTCGTTACGCGTTCTAAAAAATATTAATGGGAAACTATATACTGCTTAAATATAATGCTCAGTAACGTATGCATAACCAAAACTTACAATGAAACCTTTTTTTTGAATAACAGAAACATTCAATAGAAATGGTCAGAATAATGCATGCCATGGAATTCGAACCCGGGTGGTCGTTTGATCAAAAAGAATATCCGCCACTTTGCAATGAGAGTATAAAATGTTTGACAATATACATACAGTCCCACTCGATCGCCCTCCCTAAAGGAAAGAAGAAGAGAAAAGAATGATCATTTGAACTCCTTTGCGAGTAAACACCGTGGGATATATTAACTCTGACTTACGATGTTTACCGATATATTGATTGTAGTACAAAGTATACAGAGAGAAAAAAGAAAAGGATACTATGCATAGATGTTGGGACACTAAAGATGGAGAAAAGGAGGAAACGAAAAGAAAGAAGAAAAGACATAAACTATAACACTCACACCCACACTAAAGTGCCTTCCACACAAGAAAAAAAGAGAAGAAGAAGAAGTTACGAAGTTTAACGAGATTTGTTGCACTTAGAAAGAGAAACTGATGTATCTCTTATTGTTAGAAGGAAGAAGGATGTTTGTCAACAGTCTCTTCCTATAACATACTATTTCTTCCTCGTTTGCATACAAATGAAGACAATAATTAAACACTAAAAACAGAGAAGATCCGTGGATATTATGACATAAATGAACGATAATAAGTCTCTTTTATCTAGGAAAGTAATGGAATGAATTGATTATGAGATAGTAAGACCGAGAGTGTTAGTGTCCCCTTTCAGAGTGTATATGATAAAGAAGAAGTGAAGGAATGATGATAAGACCAAAGACAACTATATCATATTGATAACTATCTCTAGAATACAAACAACAAATAGTAATGTGTGTATGAGAATGAATCGAAGAAAAGAAGAAGAAGATATATGTCTATACATGTGGGAATCTCACGTAACAGTCTCATATTGAATGAAGATGAAGATAGAAGATGAATATTGTAATACCAGAGATACAATATCATAATAATATATAATTGATAGATATTTACAGTGGAGATATTCTATCTCTGATATAAAAGAAGGAAAGAAGACATGATTGATCGATTCTACACTTCCTTTTACTCCATCTGTATCTTCCCCTCCTTCTATTGTACATACAAAATAGAGAAGAGAAGATGAAATAACTTTTGAATGGAGAAGAAGAGATGAAATGTACAGATATATGTGTACAAGTGAAGAAGTTGAAAGGAAGAATTGGAAAGAAAAGCAAGTTAAAGAAGTTATATTCTACTATTCATCTATTAGAGAAAATAGAGGGGAAAGATCACATTTGGGGGAGGTCTCAGGGGAATTAAAATACTTTGACTTTATTATGGATTAGAAATTATTGTTACAGAAAACTTGAGATTATGTGAATAATCTTTAATCTTTGGCTCTCGAAAAATAGTGACGGCTTTTTAAGGGAGAGTGAACTCAATTAATGTTTCTTCATTGCGCACACTATTTCTCTGCTCTCTAACAACGAGAGAGCGTAGAGCGTTGAAGAGACCTTTGACAAAGGTGTCGGCCCCTTTAAGTATTAAAGACGTGCTATGATATGTTTTTTTCCAGGATATATATGTAGTGCAAGCAGATATATGTTGTTCGTTAATGTATCGATTCAATTTTCTCATTACATTCTACTCATTACGCACTTTTGGAATTATGTTACATAATATGAAGATTAACGAACGATTGTTCATATTCTTTCACTTCCAATGATTTCATTTCATAGGGAAATATATTGGAACAGAATAGACGGTTTCTAAAAACTAGCTATACCAATTATTTCTTGTCAATGATCACTTGAAAAATGTTAAAGGGTGAGTCCCGCCAATATTTTCGCGATAAACTGTGAAGCAAAGAATGATAGCAAAAGTTATTCTACATACCATACGTGTATTATTCTATGCTGTGTTAAATACTACTATTGTACTACTGTTCCAAGGGATTGATTGAATCGGCAAGGCTAATTTCCCATTTATCCCTTTCATAAATGATTATTTATGGATGAAGAGTCCCATTCTTAGCCACTGATTGCTAGAAAAATAATGATGATTAGTATTGATGATATGGTGAGCAGCAATATACAATATCATAAGAAAGATGCGTACAGTTTTCTAGGAAATATTCAATTAATGAGAAATATCTACAGAAAAATTTGAAGTTTCCCGTGCACCTTCATGGATATATATATATATATATATATATATATATATATATATATATATATATATATATATATATATATATATATATATATATGATGGAATGGAATAGGAGGGAAGAATTATTTACATTGGACAATGATCGACGACATACATATAAAAGATGAGATAACAGTATAGTTAGAGAAATGGAATGAGAGAAGAATAGCGAATGAAGAGAAAGGAAATGGATAGAATTTATTGATGATATATATGGTATTGTTATCACGATATATAATGAATGAATGAATGAATGACTTCGTATTCGATATATAACTTTTATAAGAGTAAATTAGACTTTCTCTTTCTCTTTCATGAATCGCAAAGGTTCAAAGTAGAGTTTGGATTACATTCAATACTCTAGATACTACAATGAAATGCAATTCTTCAATATGAAGAACTTAAAACGTGTGAAATATCACTAAAGCGGATTTTAAATGGATTTGAATGTACAAAAGTGTAAAAAGAGATGCAATGTGATAGGATTAAAATGAGAAGTTGTGTTGTTGAGAAAAAGAGAATGTGATGGATGAAGAATTGAGTTTACTCTACAGTTTTATACTTCAGACATTAAATTCGTTTCTGTAGCATTCGAAATTTCGAATTGATTCAAATTGAAAATAAACGAATTGAATTCGAATTGAAATAGGAATCCGAACTGGAATGGAACAAAGTGCTAGAGAAACTGAGAATTTTCGTATTCTAATGGATTGGAATTCTGAAATCTTTTAGTTTTGCACTGAAAACATCGCAAACTGCCTTAATCTCTCTATCAATATTGAATCAGAACTGGTAATCAGTATGAGGATTAGTCGAAAGATTACCTCTTATAATAGACAATTCTTACAGTCTCGCTATATATCTATTCGTTCCTCTATACTTCTCTTATTTCTTTCATTCTTTCGCACTTGTTATCTCTATTACTAATCTATCTAATCTATTCATATCTTCTCAATAAAACTATCAGGAAGCCTTCTTCTCTTTTCCTCTTATTTCATCATATCTTTCTTGTTGATAAGATACACACTAGATAGGATGATGATGAGGAGAATTTAGACTGCTGGCTGGTTGGCACATTTTTTGACCCCCACATATTATAGCCTTTTTCGGTGGTCCATATGGTCCCTAACAAGGTACCGTCGAGCTGTTTTGCATATCTTCATTTTCAACGTCGGCAGACGTCGTCAAACTTTTTGGACGCCGAAAATTGCCGACTTTGGAGCTCTGTAGGATGTAGTTTTCAGGATGTAGTTTTGGTATCAAATCGTCAACAGAAGAATTCTTTGGAATGTCAAGGAGAATGCGCCTACATCATTGCCAGGTAGATATTTTAATTACTATTTTCGTAAATCGTTTTTATTGATTATTTTTCTTAAAAATAAGGAAGCCGAAAGTTTTCAATAGCTCAATCGATAGAGCTCGACCCCAGCTTTTCAATGGTATGCTGAACATATACTTTATTTGGTTGTCTTCGCAAGTTATGAGCCCGTTTTTCTTTATTGAGAAATTCCTTGGTGTTCCTTCACTATCTACCCGGATAGGTTGGTGAACTCACCTATCAACCATTATAGAACAAGAGTGTGTAGTGTAGTGGATAAGATGTCTGCAATAAGGAAGCCGAAAGTTTTCAATAGCTCAATCGATAGAGCTCGACCCCAGCTTTTCAATGGTATGCTGAACATATACTTTATTTGGTTGTCTTCGCAAGTTATGAGCCCGTTTTTCTTTATTGAGAAATTCCTTGGTGTTCCTTCACTATCTACCCGGATAGGTTGGTGAACTCACCTATCAACCATTATAGAACAAGAGTGTGTAGTGTAGTGGATAAGATGTCTGCACTTTGTTTTGACTGTCACGGGTTCGATCCTCCTTGGCTCAGTTATCTTTTGCGGTTTTTTTATTGTCGAAATGTTTTTCTGTGATTATGAAAACCAGAAATGAAAATTTCCCGGTTAACTATCGGTGTTCCCGCTGCAAACTAGGAGTACTGTATCACGACCAGGAAGAGAAGAATTGAATGGGTAATGGTGAACTCGGAGATGGACGATGACAACTTGGAGGAGCGAGGGGATGAGGTGATTCTAGGACAACACGAAAATGACTTTAGAATGGTAGTCGAGGGAGAGTGTGATGAAATATTCCTGTGAAGTTGAAGCCTCATTGTCGTCCTATTGTAATTTTTATTCATTGTGATTAATATGCATCGATTGGTTATGATTTCTGAATTGAATTATTGAATTGAATATTTGAAAGTTATCAAAAATGTCTTGGGGGATGCACTAGAACAACAGTAAAACTAATCAAAATAGATGAATTGTTCACACGAGGTATAATAGAAGAGTGGGTAGATCACTGGCTGCGTCACTCTCCCCTCGTGTGATCGCATGCAATGAAAATCTTGAAATGCTCATAACTTTCGAAGACAACCAAATAAAGTATATGTTCAGCATACCATTGAAAAGCTGGCGTCGAGCTTTATCGATTGAGCTATTGAAAACTTTCGGCTTCTATATTTTTAAGAAAAATAATCAATAAAAACGATTTACGAAAATACTAATTAAAATATCGACCTGGCAATGATGTAGACATATTCTCCTTGACATTCCGAAGAATTCTTCTGTTGACGATTTGATACCAAAACTACATCCTGCAGAGCTACAGAGCTCCAAAGTCGGCAATTTTCGGCGTCCAAAAAGTTTGACGACGTCTGCCGACGTTGAAAATGAAGATATGCAAAAAAGCTCGACGGTACCTTGTTAGGGACCATATGGACTACCAAAAAATGACCTCTGCTCATTTTCGATTTTTTCAATGTGCCACCGTTTATTCGAACCTTGCGCGACACACGTGATATATACATTTTTACATTCTTTATCCTGTCAGCATATTATATGCAGAGGGGTCAAACAGGGATCATCTTCTTATCCTCAAAATCTATCCTTTGGTCTCTGAGAGAATTCATCACTATTCAAGAAAACGTCCACATATGAAACTTGATTGGAATAGTAAAATAACAAACGAAAACAACATTGTTCGTCCTCGGGGAATGTTTGTTAAGGTGGAAATACCACTACTGACTTTCCAAAATCTTCTAGGAGGGACCTAACATTTGATCCTTTTCTCTTGAAGGAATAAGTAGAGGAACAGGAATAAGAATAGGAATATATAACCTTTTAAAAATAATATTTGCAAATTCTCTACGAAAAAAATCGATTTTAAATGAGATTTTGTGGATGATTGAGAATTGTAAGTGTAAATATTATGGAGAAATGGATATAAATGATTGTTGAGAAAGTATCTTTAACGAATCTCTGGTTATGATTATCATGATTTAGTAATGCATGAATGAACAGAGGAAAGAAAAATGTGAGAGACGGAAAATAATAGGGTGAAGATAGAAGTGAGAGTGGTCGAGAGGGAGAGGGAGAGAGGGAAGGAGAGTGGTCGAGAGGGAGAGGGAGAGAGGGAGAGGGAGAGGGAGAGGGAGAGGGAGAGGGAGAGAGGGAAGGAGAGTGGGATAGGAATGAGAGATGGATAGAAAGAGAGACATGAATGTTAGATAGACGAATAGATAGAGTGAATGAAGAAGAAAGATAGTTGTAGTAGTACCAATAAGAGTATCTCCATCTTCTCTCTCATTCACTCTATTTCGAGTAAACCATACTGATAGATGTAATGTTATTCGTTACTCATAATATAAAATATTTATCGGAGGACACTATTACTTATCAGTATTGTCATTGCACATACTATTATACATATTCACGGCGGTTCAATGAAGAGAAACCCCTACATTTAACTTTGGCTTGAAGGCTCTTGCATTACGAAAAATCGGCAAAGTTGATTTATTGTCAACAGATAGATTGTCAACTTCTATAGAAATCATCAGAAGAAATAGTACTGTGAGAACAAGTCGAATTCCAATAATTAACTCTAATATTATACTTACAATCGGAATGTTATCTTTATATTATTAAAATTCTTCATACCAAAACGTATGTTTGATGCACCCATAATCAATGTATTGCACCCACGGAGAGTGGTTGTAAAAATATAATATTAAAAAAATAAGGAAATGTCATATTATTGTTGACCGTCGCCTTTCTGCTAGAGTAATTTTTTCAATGCTAGTGTAATTTTTATGTGCCATTTGCCCGAAAAGTTCTGCTTTTTGGAAGATAAGAGTGGAGATACGGAAAATATTAAGAATAGAATAAATGAAGGAGAGTGTAGATGAAGATGAAGGAGAAGTTTGTAAATGTAATACAGTGCGGGACATAATGATATGACACCCCTAAAATTTTGGGATTCTGGCCGAATTTTGAATGGAAATCAAAAGTGGTATATACCATTTGTATCCACTCCTTGGATAACTAAGGTAGCCCACGAATGAGGAAATGCAATTTCCCGGTCAACGAGAAAATAATGATTTTTTCGAAATTTTAACGGGACATAATGATATGACACCCTGATTTTTTCATGAGATATTATTTTTTTCAAACTTCTGCATAACAGCAATGGATCAACAATGTTATGGCCCTTCCTCGAGATTGGACCTAAGATCCGAATGGACATGCTTCCATAGAGGGCAAAAATCACTTGAGGCTCGTGCCGTACACTCCTTTTTGATGGCATCCTTCAACTCGGCAACGGATGCATACTGTTTGTTGTTATTGTACACACGACTAACCAGGATGCCCCTCATGTTCTACATGGGGTTTGCGTCGAGGTTGCCCGTAGGGCATGGAAGAACTGGGATGTTCTTGACCGTGAACAATGGTTTAGAGTGGAGTTGGTGGCGAAGGAGGCGCCGTCTTTTGTCGATATCAGGTGGTGGACACGGCTCATCCTCATGAACAGAAGAAGGGTAGACTGGTGCATCACACGATACTCCCCATAGTCCATCCTGCTGGAGCAGAAGGAGATGGGCGGCATGTCGAATTTTAAGAACGCGCCCTAGTACAGTACAGCAGAATCCCGCCCTTGACACGGGATCCCCGGGTGTCCCGGGGTTTCCCCTCTGTCCCCTCGATTTTTTACGATGTAAATAGGGAATATTAGCTCTTCAAATTGTTCGCGTTGTTTTGCTCCAGATTTGGCCGAATTTATCGAGGAAAGTTTGGATTTTTTAAAAGCTTGTCAACTCAATTGTGCTAAGGAAAAGAAATGCTGGAATGAAGTCACTTTGCGATAGAATTTGTCAACCGTGCGCGACTTCTTCAAAATTTTCGCGCGGCATTCGTCAAAATTGAAAGAAATTAAAATTTTCAATATTTTTTCTCAGGCTACGTAATTTATAAAATTCTAATCTTTCCGTGATAAATTCGGTCAAACCTGGAGTAAAAGAATGCAAACAATTTGAAGAGCTAATATTCCCTATTTACACCGTAAAAATCGAGGGGACAGAGGGGACACCCCGGGACACCCGGGGATCCCGTGTCAAGGGCGGGATTCTGCTGTACTGTACGGTGCATGTTATTTTGTTCAAAAAAATTGAAATTATCAGTTTCTGATCGCATTCACCGATGAGAAGAAGATCAACCCCTATAGTGCGGACGGCTATAACTGCTTCTGACGTGAGTTCATCAAGGAATCACGTTATTTCAGCAGGATGAACTTCGGTCATGTTCTGGGGCGCGTTCTTAAAATTCGACATGCCGCCCATCTCCTTCTGCTCCAGCAGGATGGACTATGGGGAGTATCGTGTGATGCACCAGTCTACCCTTCTTCTGTTCATGAGGATGAGCCGTGTCCACCACCTGATATCGACAAAAGACGGCGCCTCCTTCGCCACCAACTCCACTCTAAACCATTGTTCACGGTCAAGAACATCCCAGTTCTTCCATGCCCTACGGGCAACCTCGACGCAAACCCCATGTAGAACATGAGGGGCATCCTGGTTAGTCGTGTGTACAATATCAACAAACAGTATGCATCCGTTGCCGAGTTGAAGGATGCCATCAAAAAGGAGTGGGACGGCACGAGCCTCAAGTGATTTTTGCCCTCTATGGAAGCATGTCCATTCGGATCTTAGGTCCAATCTCGAGGAAGGGCCATAACATTGATTACTAATCTATTGTTGATCCATTGCTGTTATGCAGAAGTTTGAAAAAAATAATATCTCATGAAAAAAATCAGGGTGTCATATCATTATGTCCCGTTAAAATTTCGATTTTTACCTTAGTTATCCAAGGAGTGGATACAAATGGTATATACCACTTTTGATTTCCATTCAAAATTCGGCCAGAATCCCAAAATTTTAGGGGTGTCATATCATTATGTCCCGCACTGTATGTTGGAATAAGAAGGGAGAAGAAATAGAGTAATGAGAGAGGAAATAAAAGTTTGTAATGAAGACCAACTATGAATATATTATATTTCCTTTTCCCGATATTATTCATATGTACAAATATCATATGAATAGATATCAATGTATTGAAAGAGTCATAAACAATTGTCAATGTCCTCATAATTAAACTTAAATTGAAAAAAAAGTGGTGCTATCCAATCAATGAATTGCTTTATCGTTTAATTTGAAAAAAAATGAAATAAATATTTGTTATGACAATTCCTTTTTGGGCTGGATTTCGTTCATACAAAGAATATTATAGAAACGATCGATATCAGATTCTGGAACAATGCATTCAAAATCTGAAAATATCAATATAAAATATATAATTGAGAATTTCAGTACCTGCAACTTTTTGTTTGTCTCTACCAAATAATTCGATCAACTTTATTATAACAATAAGAACTGTCTCCTCTCCTTTGTATAATCTCAAAATAAATGTTGTATAAACATATTTTAATATCGATTTGTACCTTTGCATGTATTGAATGAAAGTTGATCGATCGCGTTTCGATAGATTTTCACCACACTGTAAATTAATTGAATTAATATTCATTCACTTAAAATAATTGTATTGGTGAATTTCAATTATGAAGAAACAACGCATACATGATCTTTTTGTCTAACCGAGTAAATATTTAAATGTATCATAATCTCCTATTCACTTATTTATTATTCGTTTCAAATGTTGTCACATCTTTATTGGATGTATGATAAATAAATAAATAAATAAATAATGACTACACCTTCTAGTCGTTTCTTTTTGTATCCAACATGTAGTCATGAGTTAAATACCAATATAAATAAGTTGTTAAACTTACAATCTTTACAAGTTTCTTCACATAATCTGTAACACTTTGTTCAGAAGTGGAAGACTTTCGACTCACAGAAACTATTCCGAAAGAGCCATCACTGAAATATATTATTGTATCAGAAAATTTTCTAATCCTCAAAATGTTGCTAAAAAGAACTTATAAATAAGAAATATATTGACCTAATAGTGCTCATAGCCCTTTTCCTTCTAAACGTTGGATTAATTGAAGATTGTATATAATCATCATACGATTTTGTCCATACTTCATTCAAGCTTTGACACAATTGAGTTGCATCCGTCTGTAATGTGAATATTTTAAATTTAGAGCGATTTTCATATCCTTTCAAAAACTATTTTCGAGTTATTATTGTTTTGATAGATAGGTATAAAAGAGATATGAAAAGAGATATACACAGATCTTCAATCTATTATATTGAAAAAAGAAAATATACTCCGACAATGTTTTAATATTATAATTTCGGATGCTGAAACTTTTGCCATAGTGTTTAGATGATTCTGTTGTACAAGATCAAGCTTTTTCATTGTAAATCAGAAAGGATATTTTATTTCTTGTATGTTTTGTTTCATTTTCTGAACATAACGCTTACATGACTTTCCATATAAAGTACAAGAAGAGACATCTTTATGATATCTCTATCAGCAGATCCAATCCATATTCCGACTACATTTGTTATTATTCCATTATCATCATAAACTTCACTTGATATAGTTGATATTGATTGTAATGGAGCACTCAATAGTTCTTCACCCTGTAGATCATACATATTGATCATGTATTTTATTATTTTCCACGTCATAAAGTGCACTACAGAATATTATCACCATTTCTTTCAATCCCATTTCTTTCTATAATAAATTTGAAGGGGAGGATCGTGAGTGAAAACACATGACCATTTCCCTCTATCTCATAATTGATTCATAAATGTCTTGATTGGGGCGTGTCGTTAAATTATAGACGAGTAAAACAAAGAATATAAGATGGGGACGGATAGGGAGAGAAAGAGGGAGAGAGAGTGAATATAGCCATTTCATTGATAAGGGATGTCATCACCAACTAAATTCATCCATAAATGGACTCCACCCTGTTATACTCTTTATATTTATTATGAACTATACTGATGATCTATGTACAACTCAATGACTTATTTTAGATTTATCTAAATAAGTCATGACTTCCTATTACACATGAATGGATGAGTCATCGTTTTCTCCATTTATTCGCTCTTTGTCGCACCAATAAAATGAATAGAAATGACTGAAACTAACCATACTGCTTGTAATTACTACTCTATTAGCATAGATTGAACACGTTTCTTCGTAATCCAATGTTATTGATTTGAGAAGAAAACGTTTCCTCACTCCATTCTCAACAAGTACTATAAGATCATCTGGGGGTGATGTGGAGGGGACATCGATTTGGCCGCCATACTGAAATTAAAACATACTTTTAAGATTTCAAACACAACTTTTCTGATTTCGTTTGATTTATTATGCTTTTCGCCATCTTGTTGGATGGATAAAAGGTCAAAGATCAGATATAAGCGCAAGTTCAGTACAAAACTTCATGTAAATCGAACACTGAGAGTCAATGGAAAAATTAAAATAAGTTTAGCTCAAGGAAGTAAATAGTGATTACCGAGACAGCATAACTGGTAGAGGGTATGTCACAACGGGGATGGACCATAGATGGAAAGACTGATAAGAATCCATCTAACATAATCAATATCACACCCTTTCTCTATCTCTTTATCTCTAATGTCTCTCACTCTTACACACTCTCTATCACTCTCGAGTAAGACGAGGGAAAAGATTGATAAGACACAATATAGGGCTATGTGTGCAGACACGCCTCACTTATGTTTCACTCTATGATCTATTTCACTCCATTCAATGATACTCTCATAGAATATTCAGTGACGTATTCAGAAGTAATGGGTGTGTCTGTCATTATGTGACCTGATATCAAAGGAGATAAAGTTCGATGAATTTACTTTTGTACGACGATGTTGATCTGTCCTAGTCTGATCTGATTGAGACTAATAATAAGAGACCATTAGGGTTACACCCCTATTCGTAATACAACCATTGTCATGATAAATGATAAGTGATAGGAATGTCTTTATCTTTCATGGATAGTCCAAAAGTGAGAAGGTGTTCATAAACAAACCACCATATATCGTCTCGATAGCTCATAAGTCTGATCGAAGATGACAATCTTAATAAGATTTTGTTCGTAGATGATTAAACCAGTGGCCGTATGCATGAACAGTTTTCCGAGAAAACGTGACGTCATTAGCGTAGGCGGAGGCGTTTTCCAAAAATCCTCCGCCTACGCAAATGACGTCACATTTTCCTGGAAAATGGTTTTACCGTTGTTCATGCATACTGCCACAGGTGTGGAAGTGTTTCATTAGATGTATGCATAGAGGAGTCATTCAAAAAGTCCTTATGTATAGAGAAATATGTTGATACCGGAATAAATTATGAATTAGGGAAGTATAGATCTACAATAAATGAAATAATTCATGTATTGATAAAGGATATTTCGGTATATAAGAGGTCGTAAGAGATGACCTGCCAACATCATGAACTAGTGTCGATTTTAAAGAAACTAGCTATTTATGTCTGTCAATTTTGATTTATTGTGAGTTTGATGCTCTTAAAAAATTATGAATGAATTTTAAAGAAAGGCAGAAGGTCCAGCTCAGTTCTGCACAAAGTTGTTATTTTGAAATTTCAAATTCTGGAATTTTTTTTCAAGGCACAATCGCACTAAAGATAAATATGAGTGCAACGTCTATGAGGTACTCAGTCACCAATATATCAGATAACCGAAATACTTGAAAAAAAAAACAAAAAACAGTGAGGTACACTCAAAAAATGATCATTGAAAAGTACAAGACAGTGGTATTGGCGCTAATTGCCAATCCTAATTTGGTGACATACTACAGATATGAAAACGAGAAAGGTTGACTAAAATTTCATGAAGAACACGATAAAAATATCATGATTTCCACGTTTAGTCCATCTGGACGATTAAAACCGCTTTCAAATGTGAAAAATGTGTTTTTAATAGATTGAAAAAAATCAAAGAATTTTTTTAAATTTGAAAAAAAAGACATTTGCATGCGTATTGTGAGGGGAAGTCTCATCCTATTAATTGTATTATAAACTCTGTAGGTGTTGTCATAGAGTCACAAGATCTCTCCTCCTTCATTAAATATTTCAGCTGCCCTCACTCCTTTCAATACATTTTTGCAAATTGTGGCAAAATTTGACAAACAATCTTCCATTTTTTTGCATTTTTCCACGTTCCTGATGATCTATCATGTAAGGTTTTTTTAGTTAATGTGTTTTATAAAATTAATTGGAAGAGCTGCGGAACAAAATGGGTGTACTGTAGTATACTGTAGTATCCAACTGTGAATGTGCTTCCATCATGAAATGGCAGTATTACATGATTCCCAACAGCGAATTTTAAAATTTAATGAATCAGATTGCAAAGCTGGAATACTGTTGAAAAACCTACTTTATAAAAAAAATCTTGTGAACTTTTGACAAATTTTATCACAATTTCCGTGATAAAAGGTAATTTTATTGACTAAAGAAAATGAAACAAAATTTTTAGTAATAAGAAAAACCATTAAAAGGCATTAAATAGCTAACTTTCTCCACCCACATCGGGCAAACAGCTTCAAAAGCAAAAATGCTACATAATCCTAACTGTAAGAGCTCTGCGCATAAAAAAAAATTAATTAAAAAAATTGTTTCATTTTCTTTAGTCATTAAGAGGCCTGTTCCCTAAGACTCGATCATATTCGACCACCCCCGGACGTGTGCGCTAGCAATGAGAACTGGGGGTCCATACTTGTGTGTTAGGAGTGTCATCGGCCCTTATTACACAAAACGGCTGAAATTTTCTGTTTGTGCCCTCAGGCTATTAGAAAAAATAATTTTTAGAAAAAAATAATAAAAAAACTTTAAAAAATCATAATTTCTCAAATTGTTGAGATGAACTCTAAATACCATTTGCGATGCGTCTAGGGTGCACAGTGCTTGCTAATTCACTATTAGCATCGAATGTGCGTTGATTCCTAAAACACTTTTTTACTCAAAATTTTGGTTTTTTCGGACAAATCATCCCCTGTTTTAGTGAGTGCCCAAAATTTCCGACCAGGTATTGCAGCATAATCAATTTTGCATTGATTTAACTTAAAACTGGGTTCTCCCCGATCGACCATTTTGTCGAATTTTTCTACTGCGCTATTGACATGAAGAACGTGGGACATAGGAAGTGACATTCTGTTGTCAATTATATTTGACTGGTTGAACCCGTAGAGTGTGTGGCTCAGTGGTTAGTAGTCAGCGCTTGTAACCGCGCCACGCGGGTTCGATTCCCGTTTGCAATTTTCTATACATTTGTGCTTCAATTTCAAAAACTCGCGCCTTTCCCTGGGCATATGACTGAACTTTAAGTCCGAATTACGGTATTCTGGAGCATCTAAAGTTTTAGAGAAAATTGTCTATGTATACAAGGAGATGTGATCAATAGTTCTGTCTGGCCAGTTTAGTCACGAAAAAACTCGTGGGTCCCCTTCTTTAAATTAAAACTGGTTTCTTCCACTTAGACCAACTTGTCGAAATTTTCGCTCGAATTTCCATCATCGATGGTTTTCCCGAACAAATGTATTTTCCAAACGAATGGTGCCGAATTTTGGTCTACACAAAGTCCGAAAAAACCAAAATTTTAAGTAAAAAAGTGTTTTAGGAATCAACGCAATGATGCTAATAGTGAATTGGCCATCACTGTGCACCCTAGACGCATCGCAAATTGTATTTAGACTTCATCTCAACAATTTGAGAAATTTTGATTTTTTAAAGTTTAAAAAACAATTTTTTTTCTAATAGCCTGAGGGCACAAACAGGAAATTTCAGTCGTTTTGTGTAATAAGGTCCGGGGACACTCCTAACACCCAAGTATGGACTCCCAGTTCTCATTGCTAGCGCACGTGTCCGGGGGTGGTCGAGTCTTAACGGCCATCTCTCTTAAAATAAATTTTTATCATGTAAACTCATGATTAAGACTTTGACAATCGAAAAATATTCGTATGAAAGGGAAATATCTGATAAGCGCAAATTCGCGCCGCTGAGGGACACATGTACAAAACTCGTACTGCACGTTCAAACCTGGATTTTTTTCAACAGGATAACGAACCCAAGCTCGAAGGATGAAAGAGTGGTTCAGAAGGAAGATGGTTAATGATATAGAGTGGCGAGTCCAGATCTAAAGCCAATTGATCATTTTTGGAAAGAGATGGAGAGACGACGATTTACAAAAAAGCAAGAAATGGGTCCGAAAAGTTCGAACAATTCAATGAAGAGTGGCAAAAGATTCCCCAGTGATTGATAAACTCATTGATAGTATACCCCTTATTCTTATTCTGCATACAGATCTTTCCGTTTCGTGTCACGTCGCATCTTTCAAAAAGATTTTTGTAAACATACAAGAAGTAAGCAAAAAATTAATCTCTAAAAGAGAAAGTTTGGGAGATGAAATTTTCCTCGTGCTATTTTTAATATAAGATTTTTCGTGATCGTTCTTGTAGGTGAGTGATTTGAGCATCTTTATCTTTCTGATGATCTTCATGATAATTCTATGATCTATATGAATGAATTGTGAATGAATTGAGTTGTGACAATCTATCATTCTCTTCACTCATTTCATATGTTAATCCCTTCAGTACTATCTATCCTCCAATAGACGTCAATTGGATTGTAAATCTATCTATTCTCATTCACTATCAATATATTATCTATTGGCGGAAACATGGATGAGCGTCACTAGTCTCCACTATCATTCTATCCAATTTGTATTTCTATCAGAAGGAGACTGAGAGAGTGGAAGTGAAGGGTATTCATTATTATCTGATAAGACTGATTACGTACTTTATAGAATAGTAGAGAGAGATCATGTTTACTCCATTGTTCATATTAATTCTCATTGATTGATTCATTGATTTGTTCTTCTTATCTCTATTACAATTGATATCTTGACTAGTTTATTTGCCGTTCAAATATTATTGTATTGAATATCCTTACATCACTCTTTTAATGATTGATCTACAGTAGGATAGTCTTTCAACAAGATCATTCAATCGATCAATCGAAGAGAATATTGATTGATGCATCGATAGATCTATATTATCCATCATGCCAAACAAGAAAGATTTATTATTGGTTCTGACTATCGAATCCGTAGTGATTGGAGTAGTATTGGGATTTGTTATTCGCCCATTTGAACCAAGGTTGAAAAAGATATTTATAATATCTACTAAATAGTATCATTC
Organism: Parapristionchus giblindavisi; assembly: GCA_943737045.1. Lineage (NCBI taxonomy): Eukaryota > Metazoa > Nematoda > Chromadorea > Rhabditida > Diplogasteridae > Parapristionchus > Parapristionchus giblindavisi. The sequence goes on along the minus strand of CALSFV010000113.1, from coordinate 10,302 downwards.
AGTAACAATGTAATCAGTTTGATCGGGTTTCCGGGTGAGATATTCATGCAGATAGTGGAAATGATGATATTACCCTTAATTATATCTTCAGTCATATCCGGTTTGTGAAGAAATTAAATTTATTATACTACTTAATGTTTTAATTGTATATTGGTATGATTTGTTTTCGTGGTTAATGTTCATAAGTCGTCAATCGCTTTAAAAGCACACAAACTGATAAGAATCAGACTGAAAGATTAAAGGATTATCCCAAACTAATTTTATACTCTTTTGCAAACAGAAAAGAGAAAACTTACTAATTATATGGAGTGTTGATTTGACTTCAAGATGCTTCAGATCAATATAGTTACTTTCAGCCCTCGCACAAGTTCGTGCCAGAGATGCTCAAAAGATGGGAACCATCTCCGTTTTATACTATCTCGTTACTACTATTCTGTCCACATTTGTTAGTTTCTTTCCCTTACATATTTGCAAAAAATATACTGAAACGATATTGACAATTACAAAAATATAATTTTACAGACAGGAATAGTTCTAGTTTCATCAATTCATCCGGGAAATCCAGATCTAATCCATTCTCTTGGAGATGGTACACTTGAAGATACTGCACTATCTACTCTTGATACTTTCCTTGATCAATTGAGGTTATTCATAGTCTTTCATTAAAATGAGAGAATTTTCAGTATATAATCTCTTCCATAAGAAATGATATCTTATACAAAGAAATGTGTGAAATGAAACGAAGATATTGACGAGATTTCTTTTGATACATATTATATTTCTCGATTCTATTCAGAAACATGTTCCCTGAGAACATCGTCCAAGCCACTTTCCAACAAGTTCAAACATATTATGTCGCTCAAAAATCAGTAAGAACTTTTTTTATTTCTCGTCTTTATAAGTTTCATTGATCATTTGCAGTATGTACGGAACTCCACTTCGAATTCAACTGATTTAATTGAAACATTCAAACCTAATCTGACTTACACTTATGAAATGAATGTTCTTGGTTTGTGACATTTTTTAAAATCTAATTCTGATGTGACATATTTGATTGTATCATTTTTAATTATACTAAAATTTAAACAAGTTCATTTGAGGGTTAATTGTATTCTGTAGTGGATTCGGTATCATTCTGTCAATTCTTGGTGATCAGGTAACAAATATGGAAAGATGTTCAATCAATCGATAATTAGTCTAGGCCCGTCTGATGATTAATTTCTTCATAGTTCTCGATGCGATTATTATGAGATGGATTTCAGCATTGATGTGGTATTTCTTATCTTCCTACTTCTTTGACAATTTTATAATCAATCAGGTGTTATCCAATCGGAATTCTCTCACTGGTTACCAAGAATATTGTCGACATCGACAATCTCTCTGAGACCGCTCAGGTTCCATTATTGATTATTTTGTCAAATCAATAAATAATGATAATTCAGGCATTGGCCATGTATGTAGTAACTGTTATCTGTGGTCTAATGATTCATTCTCTCCTTACTCTTCCTCTTTTATATTTTGTCGTTACTCGAAAGTCTCCATTTGCATTCATGACTGGAATGTTACAAGCATTGGCTACTGCATTCGGAACGGCCTCTAGGTTCTTTTTTGGTTGATTAAACCATATCTGTGTTTTAAATCTCCCTGAAGCCCCGTGAAACTCACTCCACCCATACAAAATATGTGTTATCAAATTTCAGTAGCGCAACACTTCACAAACCTTTCGATGTCTGAAAAAGAACTTTTGAACCGTTTGAACGCTTTTTGTTGTTGTTGGAAATAAGTTCCTTATCGAGTTCATACAGTGTAGTATTAGTGAAAAGGAGTAATCATATAAACCGTGAAACATCTTATTTCTCCTAAATACTATAATTAAATATGTGAACATTTGAGTGGTGCAACACTTCCTGTGACCTTCCGATGTTTAGAGGAGAATCTGAAGATTGATAGAAGAGTCACTCGGTTTGTACTACCATTAGGAGCTACTATTACTATGGTTAGTACATTTTTATTGGATCATGGTAATTTTATGTTCGTGACTTTTGTTAAATAAAGTACTCCACGTGATTAAAAAATTAAATAATGACGTTCTCTCAAGATTAGTAACAATCAATTTCATAGTTAGTATTGAAGTAAATTTGTTGAGGATGGAACAGCCCTATACGAAGCAGTAGCTGTTATTTTCATTGCTCAACTACATAATATCAAGTTGTCAATGATTGACCTTCTCACTATCAGGTATGTCATTCTTTCTGTCATTCAATTCTCAATTCTGTCATTGTCTAGTGTGACAACTACTGTTGCTTCCATTGGATCAGGTTCAGTTCCAGCCGGTCTGGATACAATTGTCATTGTACTCAAGACAGTTGGATTGCCAGCTAAGGATCTGTCATTGTTACTCACTGTTGATTGGTTACTGTAAGTAATCTTATTCTACAACAATAATAAGAGATTTATCCAAACATGAAATAAAGTTAAAATGAAAAAAAAGGTGAAACATTTGAGACAAATTTTGCGACAAGTATTTGAGCATCACTGGACTTTCTTAAGAGGCATGCTCCCTAAGACTCCATCATACTGACCACCCCCCGGACACGTGCGCTAGCAATGAGAGCTGGGGGTCCATACTTGGGTGTTAGGAGTGTCATCGGCCCTTATTACACAAAACAGCAAAAATTTCCTGTTTGTGCACTCAGGCTATTAGAAAAATAAATTTAACTGCAAAAACGTTTAAAAATCATACTTTCTCAAATTGAGATAAATTCCAAATATCATTTGCGATGCGTCTAGGGTGCGCAGACCTTGCTTATTCACTATTAGCATTGTATGTGCGTTGATTCCTAAAGCTCTTTTTGACGCAAAAGTTTGGTTTTTTCGGACAAATCATCCCTTGTTGTAGTTTGCTCCAGAGTTTTTCGACCAGGTATTGTAGCCTAAGCAATTCTGCATCGATTTCACTCCACGATTGACCCAGTTCTCGAATTTTTCGATCTAAGTTCCGTTATCGATGGTTTTCCCTAACAAATGCTGTATTTTCCAAACGATTGGTGCGGAATTGTAGCCTACTCAAAGTTTCGAGGTGAGACGAGTAATATGACACAAGAAGCCCATCACTTGGATCAATTTGAAAATTTAGATTTTCATGACCCAGGGGTCATGGTCTGAAAATTTCAAAATTTCACAAGTTTGAAATGTTTTCACTTATGTGGCTTATTGTGAAGTACTAATGATGTGAATAATAAGCAACCAATGCTCAACGGCTGATCTCTCCTTTCAACCATTTTAATTTCAATCTGATTGCGTGCGAAAAATCAGAATTGTGTTTGAATCGGTGTCCAACTTGCTTTCTGTAACTTTCTGTCATAGTACTTTGCAATCTACATAATCAATATGAAAATCGTTAATTTTCGAAAATTCATAAAATTCAATTTCACGGCAAATTTCTGAAATATTGCAGTTTTACTACTCGAATGCTGCGACAATGAGCAAATGACAATGGCAATATGAAGTTTCATGATGAGTAAAATATAATAGAACTGAAATCCTGGCATTCGGCTCACTTTTGAAAAATGGATTTCCATGACCGTGGGTCATGGCACAAAAAAAATGAATTTTCAAAAATAAACGATTTTCATATTGATTATGTACATTGCAAAGTACTATGACAGAATGTTACAGAAAGCAAGTTGGAAACTGATTCAAACACAATTCTGATTTTTCGCACGCAATCAGAATGAAAATTTTCGAAAAAATGGTTGAAAGGAGAGATCAGCCATTGAGCATTGGCTGAATATTATTGACAACATTAGTACTTCACAACAAGCCAAATAAATTAAAACATTTCAAACTTGTGAAAGTTTGAAATTTTCAGACCATGATCGTGAAAATCGAAATTTTCAAATTGATCCAAGTGATGGGCTTCTTGTCTCATTTTACTGGTCTCACCTCGAAACTTTGAATAGGCCACAATTCCGCACAAATCGTTTGGAAAATACATCATTTGTTCGGGAAAACCATCGATGACGGAACTTCGATCGAAAAATTCGAGAACTGGGTCTATCGTGAAGAACCCAGTTTTAAGTGAAATCGGTGCAAAATTGCTTAGGCTACAATACCTGGTCGAAAAACTCTGGAGCAAACTACAACAAGGGATGATTAGTCCGAAAAAAAGAAAATTTTGAGTAAAAAAGTGGTTTAGGAATCAACGCACATACGATGCTAATAGTGAATAAGCAAGGTCTGTGCACCCTAGACGCATCGCAAATGATATTTGGAATTTATCTCAACAATTTGAGAAATTATGATTTTTAAACGTTTTTGCACTTAAATTAATTTTTCTAATAGCCTGAGGGCACAAAAAACAGGAAATTTCTGCTGTTTTGTGTGATAAGGGCCGTTGACACTCCTAACACCCAAGTATGGACCCCCAGCTCTCATTGCTAGCGCACGCGTCCGGGGGGTGGTCGAGTCTTAACGGCCATCTCTCTTAATAGACCTGTAAAAAAAATGATTTGCTGTGAGCGCTGTTTTGTAAAACTTTTTTTAGGGTAGTATTTTCTACCGTACGTCAGTTTTTCAGTTTGATTTTTTAAAAATGATTCAAACTGTGTAAATTCGCTGTTGGGAGTTTACACAGTTTGGATCATTGTATAAAGAAATCGCGATGGCAGCACATTTACTTTTTTTTGTTTTTTTTTGTTTCTGTACATCATGTCCCTTCAGAATACTTTCTCGAACTCTCTCCTAGCACAGAAAATAGAACACTGTGGTTAAAAAGTAATAATTTAATCATTTTCACCTTTGTAGTGATCGAATTCGTACTTCGGTTAATGTAATGGGTGATGGATATGGAGCAGGCATCATTCATCATATGACAAAAAGGTTTCACTTATTCTGTAATTTATTATGAAATCTATAAAATATATAATTAAAAAATGTTTAAATAACAGCTCAATTTATATTATTTACATTTGAGTTCGCTTCTGGAAGCCGATGAGGATGAAGTTCTTCGACAGATTCGAAGTGATATCGGTAAGAATGAAATTAAAGTATTTCATGGAACCTCATCTATCTCTCTACACTAGACACAGTCCATTTCCTTCTCTATAGAAATGTATACTCTGAGAGTCAAAAAAGAATAAATTTTGGAAAAAAATGTTATTTCAATATGATTTGAGAAATGCTGAACAATCCTCATACCGCAATCTCCAATGCTGGACAGGATATTGAGGTACAAAAGTATTATTATTATTGGTTGATTCATATATGTTTATCAGATGCAAAAACTAAGCAAGGCAAACTCGTTTGTGGGAGGAGCTTCGATTACAAAAATGACACAAACTGATATTGATATTGAAGCACAAACTGCAAAGGTTTCATTCAATTCGTTTCTTATTTATCTCTCAAATATTTCTCATTTTTTTTGCTTTTGAAGGTTCAAAATGAATTATTATTCAGACAGGGGAAGTCTCTACACCTAAACGAAGTATTCCTCCAAGTCGAAATACAAGTAGGAACAATTCGAAGAAAGATAAGAGTGGATCAGATGAGAATAGAGGACTTCTCGCTCCAAGTTCTGATACATTCATTGTATAGCATTTCATATATTCATTCATTCACTCATAATACATATCAACAGACAAACAAATGACTCAAATTGATCCAATTTCAAATCTTATCAGTATCGGAGGTGTTTATTTGTATTCTATTACATTATCATCATCTTTCATAACAAAAACACTGGAACTAATATTTTATCCTTCTCTCCTTTGTTTCCGTTCATTATAAGGAGCTTTACATTCTTGTTCGGACAGTTCACTAGACTTATTTCTAGTGTAGTATATTCCTTGTATGATTGTGCTCATCACTTGCCTATATTTCATTCATGTAATTAGTCTATTATGACTAAAACGATATTTACCATCTCATAGATAAAAATGTTATCTAGAATTTGATGAACGATCTAATGTAAACATTTTTGCTTCATTAGTTTCACTCTTCACTGCAAAAAAATTGAATTCATTAAAGATCATGGAAAAAGGAGTAATCTATATAAACATAGTGAGTTCTCATACATTTTCCATTCTCTATTGAGTCCTATTCATTCTTATCATTTGATTGAAAGGAATAATTAAATGGAGAAAGACTGGAACATTACAATCACGGGAATAGAACCTTTATGTACTATTCTATTCTAATATTATTAGAAGAACACAATGATTATATATGAAGTCCTTCTAAAATAGAGCTAATTTAAATCTCAATGTGAACTTTTTATCACTCTTAAAGACACACCCCGAGCTAATTGTAAACTCTTCGCTCTATCAATGTTCTCTCACTTTCTTTGTCTAGGAGAGAGTGTTGCCAGAGTGCGGAGTAAAATTTGCGTTAGACCTGCCTTTAAGTGAGTTTTACAAATGTTTTTCTAAAAGAACATTATTCATTACAGGTAATGTTAGGGGATCATTTACTTATCTCACCTTAGTCACACCTTCTCGTAGAATCACCTGTCATATAACTACAATTTCTTCTTCTTCTTCATCTTTTTCTTTCTTAATACTTCCTATATCCCTATGGAAACGTCTGCACTCTGAGTACTCTCTAAATGTTTGTTATACATTAAAAGAACATTCTCAATCATAAATGAAATGTTCCAAATCAGAGACTTTGTTGTATTTTGCATTATTCAATTATGTCTTCGTTATTTGTCATCCCCGTTTCGGTCGTTATTCAGTTCTCAGAAATAATGATTAATTTATAAGTTCTCATTTAAACGTTCCATTGATCTATTTCATATCTCTACACTTTTTGAACCGTAGATCCCTTTCAAGTTGAGGGTATATTTCAGATTTGTAATAGAAAACGTAATAAAACGGTCCGCGATTTCTCATTCCAACTACAATTTTATTCGTTTATTTATATCCCACGGTAATCCATTCATTCTAGTGTATCTCAATACGAAACATTCTCTAAAGGTCTGATATCATTCTGAAAACAAATCTAATATTATATTATTCAGCTGTTTTAAGTTGATAGAAGTTTAAAGAGGAAACTGAGAAATCATCAATGATTTACAATTGCATTGACATCATTTTTTATGGAATCTATTGATTATACTAATCAATTATTGATTTTCTTCCGAGAAAAAACTTTTGCAATTCAAAAATGGCGATCATGAATATATTTCATTATATAATAATTTTTTATATAATTGATCATTAAACATTATATAATATTAGCTAATAATGCTAAAATATTGAACATTTCTTTTTTCTATTACCTTCCTGTAAAAGAGGGCGATGGTTTTTTCTTGTGGATAAGAAGATTCCCCCTGTTTTGGCCCCTTCTGCATTTAATGTGCTGATAAGATAAATAATTGAAAATTGAAATTGAACTATGGGGAAAATCACTGAAAACTTCTCGACTTTCACCTATTCACATTGAATAGGAAAACTAAAAGAGATATTGAGGGAGACAGAGACAGAGAGAGGAGAGAGTCCGTTAGAAATAGACTGTAACCACCGGAAGTCTATTGTTGAGTGATAAGGGAGGAATAAGGAGGTACTATAATGGTGGTCTCCCTAGAAGGAACATTAAATATGGAAGAAAAAATGAATGATATATGTAGAGATGAAGAGGGGGAATAGAGAACATCTTGAATACGTTGCTAAGATGCATAAATGAACCATTCCCATATACCACATACACATTAATATCTTCCCCCTCTTCATCCATTTCCGTCCCTTTCTTTTTCTTATGACGGACTATTATTTACGTTATTTTATGTTTCATTATCTTTTCTTTGATATAAACACTAATTGAAACATTCAAAAGTTTTAAACTTTTCAAATCGTAGAGTGTACAGGGTGGGGATTAATTATTAACACACTGTAAAAACGGAATATCTTTTTTTCAAAAAAATCGAGTTCCGTTCAAATATTTACCAGATAATCTTCAATCATCTAAGAATACAAATAAAATCTAAAATCTAAAAAAAAATCTAAAATCTAATCTAGAATCTAAGAATAGAATACAATTCATCTAAGAATCAATCATCTAAGAATATAATAAGAGAAGAAGAATTAGTTATTTCTTCCCCTAAACCCTTCCATGCAGGGTTATCCAATCTCCCTTCCAACTTCATCATCAAAGATTCTCGAATTCGACCCTAAACCCCCATCCTTTAAAAACTGCCACCGAGCCAAAACCGAAATCGCCTTATGCGACGGAAATCCATCTATCCCTCTTCTGTTTTATACATATCATTATACTTATCATTATATTCGATGGAATAAATAAATAAATAAATAAATAAATACAATAAAACAATCATTGCCCGATTCTGCATTTTTGGGCTTGATGACATCCTTGAGACGGGAGGGGTACGTCTCTCTCACTGTACACCGGTAGGTGGTATTCATCTTCGACCACTCCTTCTCCAAGGATTTCTTCAGGGTCTCTAGCTTTGTATGGGGAGTATTATCCTCCAAGGTGGCCCAGGCTGAGTAAACCAGGGGCTGAGATCGGGCTAGGAAGCAGCCAATAATCTCCTCGGATGAATTCGGAAAACTGCTCCTTTGACCTCGCTTTAACGATCTTTGCCTTATAAACTGGCGTTCCATCCTGCTCGGAGGTCCACGAGCAGTTTCCGAAGTGGGAAGCTCCAGGGGAGCTGGACGTCCTTGACTATCTTTCCTAGGCACTCCTTGTTGATCTTGGCGCCCGGATTCACAAAAACTTTACGGCGGCAAAATCCCTGCCCAAACCATTAGTTTTTAGCGATTTGGAGGTGGCATGGACAATCCAACCATTGCAGTTAGCAACTTGGGGGTCCGCAGTAAGCACTCGGTGACTCTGGGGGTTATAGGCGGCTTGCACGATTAACAGCTTCTCTTCGGAGAACACCGGAGAGATTATGAGGGAGAGATTATGAGGGTCTGCTCTACCCTATTGAGAGAGGCGTACCCCTCCCGTCTCAAGCCCAATGGAGGCTGAATCGAGCAATGATTGTTTTATTGTATTTCCAGATGTTTGAAGATTATTTGGTATACATTTGAACGGAACTCGATTTTTTTTGAAAAAAAAGATATTCCCTTTTTACGGTGTGTCAATAATTAATCCCCACCCTAAAGGGTTTAAATACCGAGTATAATGGATACTCGAATCTATAGTTTGTCTGTGAATGTTGAATTGAAATGAGAAATGAATTGAGATGATTGATATTGTATTCATTCTCTTATCTATTTCTTATGAGTTCTATTTGTATTCTATTCTCTCATGAATGAAATGTACGTATCTAAATCTATTATACGATGCATTATGCATTTGTGAGAGGAACATTGAATTATGGAGGCGAAGGAATATAGTGCAGAATAAGGATTGAGTGAGAGTGGGAGAAGGAGAGAGAGAGAGGGAGATGGAGAGGGAGAGGGAGAGATAGACAGATATAATGTTACAGTGATGCTTCACAGTGTCTCAAGACACAAAAGGCCATGGTAATAGGTTCTTCTTTCACCTGTTCCATTAACTGGTCTAAGAACCCCTCTCCCTCTCCCTCTCCCTCTCCCTCTCCCTCTCCCTCTCCCTCTCCCTCTCCCTCTCCCTCTCCCTCTCCCTCTCCCTCTCCCTCTCCCTCTCCCTCTCCCTCTCCCTCTCCCTCTCCCTCTCCCTCTCCCTCTCCCTCTCCCTCTCCCTCTCCCTCTTCCCGTCTACATTCATCTGTTCGCACCCATATCATGATTGTTTATCAATATTATTATTTCTTTATCTTTCATACTCAATATGATACATAGTGGTCATCTAATTAATATCATATAAGTCTTCAATAACATATAATAACATTTCTTTAATAGTTTCTTGTGTATTTTTTTAAATCTTCAATGTATAGATACATAATAAATACCGTTAAAACGAAAGAAAACGACACACGTAGGAGATTATACGGAAAAAAATATTTTTTTAAGACGTCCTAAACCTAAAATCTAATGAATTTTAAATTGGTTTATTTTTTTATATTTTATCATGGAAATCAACACAGCAAGTTGTCAAATTGACAAATATGGAAAAAATGGAAAAATCTCGAACAACTTCGTAGAACCTCCTTCTTTTCTCACGTTTTGATGGTATTATATGAGAACTCGAGTGGACTACTCCATATCATAAAGATATCTTCATTCAAAGGAAATCATATTTCTTTTCCTTACATGAATAATTCTTTGAGATATAATGTTGTCTCTAATGGCGCGTTAAAAGAGCGGAATACCGAAATCGGCGAGTTTCCAGGCGTTAAAAAAGCACCCGGAA